>JANKKB010028572.1:0-15440 GCA_026225775.1 Bursera palmeri | reverse complement strand
TTTATAGGGTGACCATATGCGATCATAAATGTCATCTTGGTACCTACAAGTAGTTTTGATTAGTTACCAAATTTTGCTGGTATAAAAGCCTAAGTCTTCCCTACAGCAGATGCATGTACAGCTGCTCAATCATAATACATGTGTAGCACACTGATGTGCCACTTAATACAATCATTGTATGGAAGACTCTCACGATATAAAATGACTTACCTAACTATTTGATTGGTTGCTGAACCAATATCAAACCGCCGATAGAGTAATAGAGATCCAACTGATTGAGTTTGATAGGTAGAATTACTCAACGGTCTTAATTCTAATGCCGATATGAAACGTGTACCTGAGCCAATGTTTTCAAGGCAGATGTATATATAGTTTCTTTGTGGAATGTGGATGATCTCCTTGGTGACAATATTGGATGCATTTTCCAATTCCACTGATTTCCAGATGTCAGCTTCAAGAAGTATATTAAAAATTGGTGCTTTACCTTGACCATCATAATTTCCATACATGAATCTTGCCCTAATCAAAAACTTTGTATCGCCACGAGAAGGTTTTAGGGTGTAACAATTTCTCCTTCCGTCAGGAAAGCTTCTGACTTTCAAGAATTGTTGTTCAAGGGTGCTAGTGATATATTCAGTTGATATGTTATAGCTTACACCAGTCTCTATGAAGTTTGCATCTGAAGTGTAATTTATGCCTGTTACCTTGTCTGTATACCCAGAATTTTCAGATATTCCACAATCTATGCTAATAAATCCTGGATAGAGAAAGAAATGCTTGTAATTAGTATATAGTTTCTGAATAAAAATAAAAATTGATACTTAAAATTTGAGTTATTGGCACCTGATTGACTCTGTGCGTGAACCAGGACTGCGACAGYAACTATGCCAAGGAATGCAAAGATGAAATGCTTTACCATAACCATAGCCATTTCAGATTCTTGCTCAAGATGAAAAGAAAGCAGTTATCATATTGAAATTTATACAGCCAAAGTACAACATTTTAGAAGTCAGTCAACTCTTCAAAATCATAATATTCTGCAATGCAAATCTTCCTGTAATGATTATGACTCTTGTAGTATTTTTTCTTCAAGTTTATGTATATAAATAAGAGAATATTAGACACGTAACTCAATTGGTCAAGCTGAACTGTTGAGAAGACTCTTGAAAAAGACTTGCAACCAAGGATTGATTCGTTGACTTTAAACTTTGTGTTAGGAAATCTTCATTGATTAGATAGTATAAAAATGAGGATCACTATTGAAGCGTGAGAGAAACTTATATAAGACAAGTTTGCCAAGTCAATTTGTTGATTTGATGAACCTATCCAGATGATAGAAAATCACTGACTAGTTGAGAAAATGGAAAAAGAGGGACAACTCAATATTAATTTTTTGAAAAAATGTATTCAAGTATGACTGCCGTCAACACATAATAGAGTATAAATGGTGAGACATAATAATTCAAAATAATAAATTATATATCTATCTCACATAAATATTTTCCTCGAAACATCATTCAACTTTCTCTTAAATTGTTTGGTTTAATTTCGTCCTATTGTGGTATTAACATTACTATGATCAAGAGATAACACAATATCTTTCACTTAAATTACAACTTTGTTTGTGTTTGTATTTAGATTTATTTATTACATATGAACAGATTATAGTTGTGTTAAAGCAACCATTATTGGTTCTATAAACTCTGATTTATGACAATTCAATTATATGTAGATTTTTTGGGTCAACTAAAATAATATATACTTACCTAATATGAAAAATTGACTCAAACAATTGTTAATTAATATAGAGTTTATAACAGTTCATTACTAGAGTTTATTAATATAGAGTTTCTCTGCCCAATAAGTCATTCCCATTGGTAAGGATTTTAGAAAGAATAAAGATTATATTCTATATGCTAATTAAAAAATAAAATGATGGGTGCATCAACCTTATCATGATCAGTATTCATCACCATCATAGATCATCATCATTTTAAAAAGGTCACTACTAATCCAAGAAATTTCCACCAACATATTATAAATTAGAACCAATAAACTTATGCAGAAATAGACTAATGAAAGATTATGGGGAAAAATATTATATATATTAATGGCGGCTAGTTCAAGGAAATTAGTTTCATGTCAGTGATATCACTGTTAAAAATATGACTTTGTCAAAGTCAGAGGAAAATGTGAATATTCTTGATTGATATGTATAACCAAACTCATATATTTAAATTGCACAAAGTTGGTAAACTTCTGTTTGATTAAATAAAAAATTGAGTTGATAGTTGACGAGAAAATTTAGAAGTCCTGCAAGTATTTCTAAAACTTAGTATGCCATTACTCATTCCTTTTGAGGATGCATTTCTTTGCTTGTAATTCTCCATGGATACCCAGATAATTAAATTACTATAGCAACTGTATTTATCTAGGTTCCGTCACCGATTCATGGAATTATACTACTGAACATTTCTCAGCTTGAAGTTTTGGTCTTCGGCCTAACAAATAATTTTGGGCCTTCCACTTCCTTTTCCATTTGAATATGAAAAGAGAAACATATGAGATTGAAAGTTCCATCAATGTGACAGCCTAATAGATATTATCTGTGTTAGGTTTTATATATGTGTCATTCATCCTCGTAAGTTTACTTCAATAGATGTTATCTCCTTTAGTTTTTGCCCAAAACCAAGTAGATGTCTGATTTTGACACTAGTCTATCTTAGGTAACTGATTTAGTTTTGGAATCACTTAAATCTTTCACATAAAATTGTTTGCTTAGTGGGTGATCCCAAACGCTTATAAATTAGTTCAAAATCATATTCATGAGGGATGTCGGTCGTGACAATTGATTGATTTTGATTCTGTGATTATCTTGTTACAATTATCGATATATGGACAAGCATGATCATGTATATCATGTTGTATTGTATCATGGGCCATAATGAGGTTTGTTTTTTCAAGAGGCCATAGGTATCCCCAATTTTCGTCATTAGCCGGCCCATTAGGTTGGTGAAAGCTCAAATAGGTTCATTCTTGACATTAAGCCCATTAGACATGTAAAGCCCATGTGCTAGATTTATATGTAACGGTTTGAAAAGAGTAAAATGTAGTATGGCTTTTTGTTGAACAAAATTGCATGTTTGAATGATCCAACTTATTGAGTTGGATATGTGGAACTACTCAAAGGTCCTAATTCTAATGCTGACATGAAGGGTAACTGAGCCTGTGCTTTCAAGACAGACATATGTATAGTTTCTCTCAGGAATATGGATGATCTCCTTGGTGACAATATTGGATGCATTTGCCAGTTCCACTGAATCCCAGATGTCAGCTTCAAGAAGTAGATTAAAAGTGGGTACCTTACCTTGACCATCATAATTTCCCTACATGAATCTTGCTCTAATAAAAAACTTCGTATCGCCACAAGCAGGTTTCAGGGTGTAACGATTTCTTCTTCCTTCAGGAAAGCTTCGACATTTAGGAATTGTTGTTCAACGGTGCTTATTTTGTATTCAGTTGATATATTATAGCTTACACCAGTCTTTATGAAGTTTGCATTTGAAATGTAATTTATGCCTGTTACCTTGTCTTTATACCCAGAATTTTCTGATATTTCACAATCTATGCAGTGACGGAGTTTATTATAGTTTTTTGGGAGGTTAAATATAAACACTCAAATCTTGGAAGGGTCAATAGTTAAAATTTTAATTTTTAATTTATATATATATTGATTTTTTCTCTTTGGTGGGCTCCCCTTAGTCTACACTAAGCTCCGTCTCTGAATCTATACTAATAAAACCTGGAAAGATAGAAGATAGTGAGACAGAAAATATTAACACAGTAAATAGCAATGTGAACTCATACTTCAAAATTTTATTACTAGGAACACCTGGTCGACTCTGGGCGTGAACCCGAACTGTGACAGCAACCATGCCAATAAATGCAAAGATCAAATGCTCTAACACATCCGTAGCCATTTTAGTTTCTTATTTCTCAGGATAAAATGGAGCAGTTTGGTACAATATATGCTGCGAAAGTACGATTTAGGACTAAACCAATTCTTCTTCCTGATACTATTAGCATGGTCCTATTGGAAAATCATCAACTGACCATGACAGTTTGCAGAATTTTTTTTTTTTTTTTTTGAGGTATATGTATAATAGATGTGAGAATTCTACAAATAACTTTGTCAACCAGAAACTGCAGCAGAACACTTGAAAAAAGACCTATAAAGCGACTGATTCATTGACTTAAAATTTGGGTTGACATGGTCTTCACTATAGATTACAAAGTTTGAAAATGAAAGCATTCTCAATTATTCGACTAGATATCTGCAACACTCCGATGTAACACTCCGACATAAACCAAGTGGATAATGATAAGTTGTTTTATTTCTGTTTTTATTTTCCTTTTTACATTAGTTTCTTGTTTTTCTCATAGGATTTCTCGTTAGTTTTGTTTTATTTTTGGTTAGTTTCATTTGTTTTGATTTTGTTTTGTTTTAATTGTTTATCAAGTGTTTTTGGAGCTATTACTGATCTTGTTGGTTGAATGTTGCATTCTACGCCTAGGCGTAATTCCATGCCTCTGCGTGATTCTGCGCCTCGGCGCCATCTCATTTCACGTCTCAGCTTCGTTCTGCGCCACAACGCCATTCCATTCTGCGTCACAGTGCCATTTCGTTTCACGCTGCGGCGCCGTTGCTTGTTTTAGTTTTTTTGCTTTTCTTTAGGGTGACCGAAGTTGCTGAAAATATAAATAGACTCGATCTTATGAGTCTGAAAAAGAGCAGAGGACGTAGAGACACAAGACAGACAGCAGGGAGCAAGAGAGAAAAAGACGGCTATCAACTTGTGAAGAAAATTGAGAGATTTTCTTCATGAGTAGAATTGCAATCTGACTTCTATGTCTTTATCAGCAACGATTTTTATCTTTTTCTTTATTGTTGTTTCTTTTCAATTTAGTATGAACTAATCATCTTTGTTAGGGCTATGATGTAGCCTAACCTATGAATATTATTTTCTTGTGTTAAACTCTGTTTGGATTTCTTCAATTATTTATGAGTATTTGAATATTGAACTTAATGCTTTCATATGATTGGCCATTGTATGAATGATTTTAGTTATTTGCTATACTGAGAGGCATTGTATGATAATGGAAATATATTCTTATACCATGATTTGCATGTATGATTGAGAGACATATATGTGTTTTGTGTAGCTTTATATGGTAATTCATAGGGTGATTGAATTTGCTTATTCTTAACTTAATTAGAGATAATTAATTTAGAATTTCTGAGTAAACCTAAGGTGCTTGAGAGAGACCTTAGATAGCTTAGGGCAAATAAATTTATCTGAGCTTGACGGAGGAGGATAGATTACATTAGGAATTACTGCTTTCATAAATATTGAAATATCCAACAGAAATCTTTTTAATGAAAATTATCCAACTGGTGAAGGTGAAATCATAGTCCTAACTCTTTTCTTAAAAGAATCTCAGTTTATTTCTATTCAGTTTTAGTTGTTAGTTTTATTATTTAATCTTTAATTATGATTTTTTTAGTTTCTAAATAGTTTATAATTCAGTCTAATTTAATATTTAGTTAGTCAATCTCTGTGGGATGATAACTCAGCATCATTGTTGTATTACTAGATACGATTCTGTATATTTGTAGAAAATACGCATAAGATAATGTAGCATTAAGTACATGTCCTTCACCATTATAGATTTGCTTTGCTTTTGAGTTTTATGCAACCGTCCTTTATCGACTCACTCATGATTTTGTTTTGCTTTCAAGCTTTATGCAAACTATCATTCAACAAAACTTGCAGATTTGCTTTACTTTTGGGCTTTTGGGTTTTAGTCTTCTTTCTCCAAACTCACATATTCACCCGACTCATGGATTTGCTTCGCTTTTGTTTCACGCCAAATTGACGTACTTGTTTGCTTTTAGGCTTCGTGCAACTTTCATTCACCAAACTCACAGATTTGCTTTGCTTTTGGGCTTCCAACCAATGTCCTTCATCAAAAAGTCATAGATTTGTTTCATGCAACTGTTCTTCACCAAAAATACGTTTTGAACTTTATATAAGCATCTTTCACCAAAAATGTCTACTTAATTGTGAGAAATCAAACCTTATAACTTTATATAAGTATCTTTCACCCGAAATATGTCTACTTAATTGCAAGAAGTCAAACCTTATAAACTAATAGAAAATCTCATTCATCACCAAAGTGGGATGTGACAATATCAACTCAAATTTTTTGGTTAACAATGTTTTAATATGGTATGTGTTAATTTTATCAAAAGAGAATAGGGTGTTGTTTGCCTGACTTGCCACTTTATTTGAGACTGTATGTAGATTCATCTTACATATGAAGACGCATATTAGAGTTTCTAGAGAGAATGCAATTCAAGACAATTAAAGAAATGGGTTTATTATTAATTACATGTATGATTTTCATTAAGTCACCTTTATAAAGTATATTTAACTAACACAAAAATTGACTCAAACAACACATTGATAAGCAATTTGGTGGGAATGATGTTAATAAAAAAGAAAAATAATGTGACACCTACCCTCATCATCATTTTGAAAAGATCAATACTTGTCCAAGAAATTAAATTCGACCAACACATTACATGTAGTACAATTATAATAAATAAACTTATGCGGAAAGAAAAGAAAGATAGTTTGCACAACACTATTGGCAACTGTAGGTGTAAATCAACTTGATCTACTTGGTAGCGTTTCTATACCATGGCGTGAAGTGATCTTGCGTCAAGGCTATATCATAGCCTTAGCAAAGAAACTATTTCATAACAAAACTAAAAACACAAAAATCTAAAGAGTTCATGAGAAAGACGAAAAGCAAACTAGGGAGGAATTTCTACAGATTTGGGGAAGGGATCTCTCTCTTTCTCCTTCTTCTTTGATGAATCTCTGGTTTTTACACTTAGGGAAGAGTCCCTAGCCGTTCTCTCCTTTAGCCATTGTCTCCCTTGTTGCAAGGAAATAGCCTCTGTTTATAATAAGTCGTGCTGCCCTAATTGAAAAGAAAAAATCTACGCAAAATCTTATTTTCATGCCTAGGTTTAGAATGGTTTCGGCCGAAGCGCAAACTTTCTGTCCGACAAAAATAAGTTCTGAATTTTGGAAATTCATAACATGAAAGTTGTACTTTATCTCTTAGCTTTCCAACGCCACTTGAATCACCTTATTTCAATATCGGAAGAAGAATTTATGCCTAAAATACTATGAGGTATTCCTACAAAAAAACTGAACTTGATTTGTTGAATTGTCTTTCCAATTTTTTCATATTTTACCTTCTCTTTTATTTGATTCTTTCTCAATCTTTCACCTCCTACCGATGCCAGTGACTGTTCGTATTCCCAACGAGTTAGACAGTGAGAAGAATGGCGATGGAACCCTCTTGGCACGCTGGTCTCTATGGTGGTTGTTGTTTCCCCATCTGACATAAAAAATGTCTGTTTGCCCAATCATCGATCTCCCTCCTGTAGCCACGTCAACCGCTACCACCGGTCGGATATTTTCCTCTTGGCTGGACGAGTTTGGCGGTGGTCTCCGATCAACTGTTCGAGGCCTAGATTGTCAAAAATTAGCCCGAAAAGTCTTGCCTACACTGTCCCCAATTTGCCATTTCTTAGCAATGCCAACCTCTGCCGTTGGTTGATACAGATTCCTCTCGAAGAGACGGTTCTGGTGGTGCCCTTCATTCATCATTCCCAATCACTAATCGTTTTTTTGATGAGTCAACGTGAATCACGACTGTTGGGGATAATTCTCAGCCCTCTGTTACTTTGACTCTTGACACCTGCATCCTTCATGACACCCTTACAACTTTAAGATTTGGTAAATACACCCCTACTATGTGTTTTATCATCAAGACCCCAGAGGGTTTTTAGGTTAGTAGTTTCACCCCTACGTGCTTAATTTTAATATAACCCTTAATAGTTTATGAGTTTGTATAACACCTCTAGAGTGTAAAATATCAATTTAACCATCAATTTCAGTTTTGCATGGTTTGAGCCCCAGGACTCCAAGGACTCATCCAAGATCCTTAGGACATATGAAATTCACGATACGGGTTAGAAAAAGAGAGAAAGGCTGGCTCGCGTATCGAGGTCAGGATTTCTATCTGTGCATTTCTATTTCATTTTAAATGGATGTGAATGTGGATTGGATGCTATATATGTGTTCATGAGTGTTATGTATGTATGTGTGATGTGCATGTAACGTTTGATTGTGGTGTTACGTTTGTGGGTAGTATGCATGCGAATTAGGAACCAGGATAGGCGTCCGACATGGGAATCTTGTATGTATGTGTGATTTATGTGTGATGGGACGGTTGGGACACGGGTAATATGTGTGACTATATGTTTGATTGAATGGTCGAGACACGGAGGATACGTGTGCGATCATGTGTGACGGACGAATACGACACGGACGATACACGGGGGTATGTGCTTAATGAGATATAGGTATTATGTGTGCTCATGCATTACAAGATAGATGAGGCACAGAAATCACACGTGTAATCGTAAGTGACGGGATACATAAGATATGGATAGCGTGTGGGTGATTACATCTAATGGAATGGATGAGATACAGATGATACATGAGTACACGTACGTGATGAGACGTATGAGACACGAGTGAGAAGTGTGTGATAGTGGCCAAGTGGGCTAGTGATAAATGATAGAATGATAGTATGTTAGAGATGTATGTTGGATCATAAATGATAGAATGATGGTATGTTAGAGATGTATGTTGGATTTTAGGATGGGCCTGGTATGAAACACGGGACCCAAGGGGAATGTCGATGGTATGAGCTGGGTGTAATTAAGGCATGGAAATAGGAATAGGACATGCTCGTGTGATGAATAACTTGTGTATACATAAGGATTGACCAACTCAATATGTGGTAATCCTATGGTATGAGGACTGATCAGCTGATATGCAACAGTCTAATGATATAGGGATGGCACTGTCTTGTGTGCAGGATCCCAGTATGATAGGGATGGCCTTGCCTTATGTGCAAGATCCCGTTGATATGTACAGTGTTAGGCCTTAGTGGTGCCCATGAGTATCGTGGACCTAAGGTGAAACACTTGTAACATATATGTGAGATGTACAGTGTTGGGCTTTAGTGATGCCCATGTGTATCATGGACCTAAGGGAAAACACTCGTGACATGTATGTGATATGTACAGTGTTAGGCCTTGAGGTAGCTAGCTAATCTGAGGCCCAAGGAAAACACTAGTGATGTGATGACAGTGTTAAGCCTTATGGTGGCTAGTCGAACTAGGACCCAAGGAAAACATTGGTGATGTGATGACAGTGTTAGCCCTTGTGGTGGCCAGTCGATCTGGGGCCCAAGGAAGACACTCTTATTGTGATGCTAGTGTTAAGCCTTAGGTGGCCGACTAATTCGGGGCCTAAGGAAAACAATAGACTGAAATTTTGATAAATATGACTGTGTGATTGAGATGTGTGGGTGCGTCGCATGTGTCATGACGGTTGTGGTTGATTATAGAAAACTCCTAGTAGTGAAATTGGTATGTATGTGAATAAGAGACATGAATTGATTGTATGTGTTGTAAAAGATGCATGATGCATGAGTGGCATTTAAAATATTATCGAACTGTGTGGTTATAAAAATTCCTACTGGGTTGTATTGCTCACCCATTCCTTTACAGGTACACTTGGCCAAGAGTTTATTGGTTGTGATCCGGAGCTTACATAGAATATCTCAGACAGTCTTAGGGTATGTTTAGGGTAGAGTGAGTTGAAATTTTATTTTACTGAAATTATGTAAAAGTTAATGTTTTTTGTATAAAATATTTTATTTAAAACATTTTCTTTTTTTTTTTTTACTTTATTTTATTTATTTATCAATTCACTATCGGGATTCCTGTATTAAGGGTTCTAAGGCTTGACAATAACTATCCTGTCACGCATTGTTATACTCATGTATAATTTGTATCTCATCCATCACCTCAAGCAAGTATATCCATGTATTGCCCTTTTCTCATGCGTCCCGTAACGTACGGTCACACGCGTCTCACTTGCGTGTCGTCCATTCCATATCGTACAGTCATATACCCACAATCTATGCCAGGCTTATACCTCCGCCACTCAACAACACGTATATAACTCGGTTTTCACGACTAATCACCTATTTTCGTAAGGTACAGCCATATGCATATCACCCGTACCCCATCCATCTCTTCATACGCTCAATCTCTCATATGTATTTCCCGTATACACAAACATACCCTTACCCATTTCCGTAATTCCATATACTTGCACATAACACTCCAATCGATAAACATACATATAACACTTCATTCACTAGCCACAATCCACTTTCTATTTCCTATGCCACATCATGAATTTAAGTTAGCATATACATTAAAATGGAATAGAAAAGTGTAGTGAGAAACCCATATCTCGATGCACGAACCATAGCTTCCGAATCTCTTTCTCTCTTTTTTCATTCGTATCATGAATTCTGTCTGTCTCGGAGGTCCCGGTTGAGTCCTTGGAGTCACATGATCAAAACCATGCAAAATTGAAAATGGTGGTTAAACTGAAATTTTCCCTCTAGGAGTGTATTGTAAACTCAAAAACTATTAGGGGTTATTCAAACTTAACCAGACAGAGGTGATATTGCTAACCTGAAAACCCTCAGGGGTTCTAATGATAAAACTTATGCTAGGGCTATATTTGCCAAATCTCAAAGCTCTAGAGGTGTTTGAAAGGGCGCATCATCAAGCCTGCAAGCTGAGGGGGCCGATTGTAATTTATCGTGACAACGGTGATTCACATTACTTTAGTCTTTTCATATACCTGTTTTAGTCCTTTCATTTCTCTCCTTAAATTATAGAATAACTTAAATGGAAGAAGGGCGAAACCCCACAAATGAAGATGCATATATTACAAACTAAATTATATTTCCTAGTATATTTTTAAACCTTCTAGATAAGTGTTTTTAGTTGTTTTATTTTTTCAGATTAAATTTACCGATTGTTCTCCCTTAATTAAGGACCTTCATTCCTCATCACTCATCACTTTTAAGAAATCCAGTTTAGACCCAAAACACACCTAGGGGGTGGGGGTGAATAGGTGTTTACTGTGGAACTAAAAATCATCTTTATAAACAGAAACATTTCAGTTAATCAATTGGACAATGGACACAATCAATAGCTCAAGAGTTATTAAAACAGTCAGCAGAGAGTAAGGCAAGTGACAAATTAATCTGTATACCCTGTAAAATAAAAGACATGTGCAATCATCACATAAACATTAATTCTCAAGAATAAAATACAATCACCCTGTCATCACCATTCATCAAACAATAAAGGAGCAGAATAATAAATCATCAACACAAAAGATTTGTTGACGAAGAGAAACCTCAACAAGAGGAAAAACTCTCCGAGCTATAGGTCGTCACCATGAATCAATCAACTATGAGAAGAATAGCTTACAAACAATGGTTCATTCCCGTGTAAAACCTTTGCAACTCAGACCAACAATATACAGACTGAAACACTACCTTTAGACAACTCTAATCTAGCTCTTCCCTCTGGATTTCTTCTCACAATGACTGCTTCAACACCTCAGCACGAACTACAGCCAAGGACCATACCCTCAATCACGTTGATGCATGGATTCTTCATCTAGAACTCTAGATCTGGAACAATGTGGTTGGAATAAAGTGGACAGAACACTCACAGCTCTTTCTCAGCTCATAAATCCTCACGGTTACAGCTCAAGCAAACACAGATGAAAACTCGTTTTCGAAATGCAATGTTTAAGCTCAAATAACAATCTAATCAAAGTGAGGAATACTTAAACAGCTAGAAAACTCTAAGATAAACTAAATGTTAAGCTCATAAACTCATTCTAGCTGAAACCCATTTTCGTTGAAAAGTTTCCAAAAAGATAAACTATGGTTAAAACAAAATATGAGTAAAGGAAGAAGACAATGACCAGTTGTGGTTCATCTAGTCTAAATCAGGAAGATATGAAAAATAAAGAAAACCTTTTACTCATATCTATTGTCTCTCAAAGAATACTAGGAAACCCTAGAAAAAGGAGCCGCCTCGATTTTTTTGAAGAATAGATTTAAGTTAAGTCAAGAGAAAAACACCTTTATATAGAGTTTGAACACTGCCACGTAATTGTCTAAACAATGGGTGAACAAGGTTATCTAGTGGGACAGATTGTAATTTTTGCTGAACTCTCTGCAAAGGAATTGATTAATCAACGTGAGAGTAGAATAGGTCAATGACATTTCTTGTAATTTTTGACGAGCTCTCTTACTTGATCTTGATTAATCAGCACATGGGCACAATCAGACAAAGACATAACTTTATGAATCCACATGAAACAACTTGACATGGAAATCAACCTAATTTGTTACAACTTGATAAACGAAAATTACATTTCTTTTTAAAAAACTCAACAACGCATTTTCCAACAACTTTCACTTTGTGCAGGCTTAAGAGCTGTCTTGAAAGCTAAACACATTTAGTTCCATTACATCCAGATTCATGGTTGGCCTTTTGGTTGAAATTGAAGAAAGACAAGCCATAGCTATTTTTGAGTTTATTTCAAAGTCTCAAACTTTGGGTCAATTTCGTAGGATAGCAAATATGGAAGCCTTGGACCTTATAGAAGTGTTGACGACCGAGGATCTAAGTCTAGGGGCGTCACAGTTGGAATATTAAAATAAGTCACAATTATTTATTCATATGTCAACTAAATAAGATTGAATATTTCACAGTTGAAATTTAGGTGATATCCAACATCCAAATTGATAGCACGAAGGATCTGCATGTAGAGTTACAAAGTATATAAAATAAAATATTAAAGAAACCATTGTAAATACAGAGAATATATATATGCAGGAAACTTGATGACAGTGTTCCATGAAGGTTCATTAATTAGATTTTAAAATTTTAAGTATATTCTTTGATGAGTTATGTATTCATAGAAAGCTGAGGTCATACATAGCAGCAAAGCGAAATGAAGCAATGTAACATCATGGCATACATTAACAGCATTTCAGCCTTGAGCTCTTTCAAGTTCAAGGACTTATAGTCTATGTTTTATGAGAAAAATTCTAAAGCATAAGTAATTGAATAGCTCAGAGAAGCCTTTGGTGTTCAAGAGCCAAAAATTAAAAGGGAGAAATGTTAAATTTTAATTAACTACAGAAAGTGCTACCTTAACTCCAGAGTGCTCTGTTCGGCACTGCTCTGTTCATCTTTCACGATTTCAGCTACAGTGTTTTTACGTTGGCTTTTGAGAGATTCAATATTTTATCTCGAACTCAAAGGAAGAAGAAAGTTCAAAGCTTTCCTAGGCCGCATTACCACCTATAGAAAATTATTTGTGGACTGGTTGGAAATTAATTAAATTTCAGAGAAACAGTCCTCTGTTTTTGCAGAGTTCCGAACTGTTCTGTTTTTGACCTTTTGTGTTTTTAGTCCTGATTAAAAGAGAAAAATAATTTTGCACTTGCTCGAATTGCTTGAAGCTTGTGATTCTCATGCACTTGTATTTGCATGGCACCTATATTGCATGTCAAAATTTTAAGGTGCAAAATCTGAGATACCAAGTCATGCAGCAATCATTTTAGTAGATAGATCAAAGATTTATAAAAAAAAAATTATCGATAATTGATAACAAATGTAAGAAGAAGTGGGATAGGCATAGGTTTTAAAGCTTGTCATGTGTCGAGAAACGACTCATCCCCCACCAATAAAATCTATACATATAGATAGATCACTGTCGAGAAATTCCTCTTGTGTCAACAGTGATACCAAACGGGTGCTTGCATGGGTGGCATTCGAAACCCCAATATACAAAATTTTTTATTTCTTAAGTTATATTATTTAGTATTATTTTGTTATTAATTCTAAATTATTTAATAAAATAGTTTTTTTAAATAATTATTTTAATAAGAATATTTTAGAACTTAGTGAAATATTATTTTTTGTTAAGTACCCCCTTGGAATTATTAATTATCACCTCCCCTCTCTTCTTTTTCTTTTCTTTCATCTTATTCTTCTAATTTGTAGATTGTTGAAGCGTTGAGAAAAACTTATTATATTTACTTTTCTTTAAGACACTGAATCATCATGTTTCTTTTTTCCAGAAAAAAGTAAAGCGTTGGAATATATAGACCCTAGAAATAACTCTAAAAATCCAATTGT
Source organism: Bursera palmeri (assembly GCA_026225775.1). Lineage (NCBI taxonomy): Eukaryota > Viridiplantae > Streptophyta > Magnoliopsida > Sapindales > Burseraceae > Bursera > Bursera palmeri. The sequence goes on along the minus strand of JANKKB010028572.1, from coordinate 1,189 downwards.
AATAAAAAAATTAAATTATTAAATAACCTATAAGTTAAACTATTATTAAAGACAAGATAATACAAAATTGATGGTTTTATTGAAATACAATTGCCTAATAAATCTCTACTCTTTTACTCTTCACGGTATCAATTATTGATTCCTTCTAAACCGCTAATATTTTTTAATTTCTTTATTTATGCTATCAATTATTGAATCTATTGATTTGTGAATCTCGTTTTTATATCACAAAACACATGTTTTCAACTTCTAAAGTATATTTTGTATGCTAATTTTAATTTATCAAATATCAAATCTATGAATATGTTTTCCTTGTTACTCTTTTTCTTACTTTCTTGGTAACAAAACAAACACTAAAGAAAATTTTCTCTTGAAAAACTTCTCTAATTACTTATTGATATAGTTTTTTTATGGGCTTATGAAAGAGAATGGACAAAGATTTGTGGAGGGGATTAAAAGAAAAATAAAAACATTCTAGAAAAGTTTATCCTGATGCAAGAATAAATATATTGAGTAGTGGTAGAAGATTTCTAATGAATCTGATATTCTGGAAAATCAAAGAAACAAGTTCATCGATTAATTAGATATATTTACAAAATATGTGGTATTCTTCTGATAAAATAATAATTTTGTATTTATTAAATTATTTAAGGGTGTATAAGATAACAAAAATGGGTGTATAGAGTGGATTTAAAAAAAAAAATTTAGATAAAAAGGATTTAAATAAATTTAAAAATGAGACATGTAAAATATTTCTGGTGGTTTACATAGCTCCATCCAAAATAAATTAAAACAGAAAATATGGTTACTTTCTTGTTTTTTTTTTTTTTTTTTATCCCNCTTTCTTGTTTTTTTTTTTTTTTTTTCTCCCTTTTAGGTACACAATAACTGAAGTGTAATAAGGTCTAAAACTGAAGTATACAATAACCTTAGACATTCTTACGTTATTGTATACACAATAGACGAGATAAAGAAGTTGGACCAATATTGAGAAAATAGAACCTGTGCTAGATGGAGATATTTCAGTATGAAGATCCGGAATTCGAACTGATCAGTGCAACAGAATCTTTTGATTCAGACTCATCGCCCACCATCTTACGACCTATCTCAATAGCTATACACTCATTGAGTTCCATCACTACCTTATTCATGGTTGGCCTTCTGGTGGAAGTTGAAGAAACACAAGCCA
>JANKKB010028570.1:1412-15439 GCA_026225775.1 Bursera palmeri | reverse complement strand
TAACATTAAAACGAAACAATCAAGTGAATCTCTAAGCCTTGCCATTATCATTATTTTCTGTCATTTCAATTTATCATTTTGAATTACTTATCCTTATATTGTAATAACCTTTTATGTTAGTATTTTTCTCCTTGTGGATTCGATACCTAAAGCTACGCTACAACAACCGCTTAGCCGAAGGTTAATTTTGAGCGTGATCAATAAGCATTAAAAAAAAAAAAAAAATAAAGCCACTAAAATAGTACTTTGTTATTTATAACAAAATAATAATAACAAGAAAAGTACTATTCTTGTTAATCATACGATAATATTTAAAAAAAAAAATTTAGGCTCTTACTATTCGTGTAATTTCCCAAGCATATCCATTATTATCTTTAATACTAATGGGATCAGCTTCATGAATGTACAATTTGTACATCAATCCTTCATAATAGGCCCATCCTCTTTGTCTTAGTCTTTCTTGTGGCAATTCATCACTATGAGAAATTATCAAAATCCATACATGGTTTCCCACACTCATTACACTGCAAAAATAAAAATTTTCCAGAAACTAAGAATTTACCGATTTCCGTCAACAAAGAAATTCAAAAAAACTGGCCAATAACCTTGGCTCTGATACCATTTTGTTGTGAAAACATATAGACTTCAAGCAAACACAAACTAATAACTCTAGAAGCTAAGTGCAGAATCAGAAAGAAAACCTAAAAATATTGCAGCAATATAATGAATTTGAAAGTAAGAACAAAGATAAAAAGAGTTATATTGGTTCAGACAATGAACAGTCCTACATCCAATTGCTGGTAACAACCAATCCACTATGAAGAATATCAAAGTTACAAGGAAACAAAAGGATTTAAGATTACAGGATACATGCACTCAATCTCTTCTCTTTCCCGATTGCCTTTTCATAATCTAAAGCTCTTATTCTCAAGTCATCTATAAGAACGTCTCTGCCTCACTCTTCTACAATAAGAGAAACATGGGTTTATATATAGGAGGAATTCAGGCATACAAAAATAACAACTATTTTACCAGGTGTCGAGTCTACGCCTCGGCATGGAGTCTTTGACTTCAAAATTTGCAAATTCATTATTTCAGCACTGTAGTGCCATTCTTCTCTCGCCTCAGCGTGAAATCTCCAAAGCTTCAGTGCCCTAATGCGAAGTCTTTTGAACTTTGGCACCCCATCGCCATTTTTCCCATGCCCCGACGTGAAGTTTCATAAACTTTAGTGCCTCGGCTCTTTGGCACTACTTGCTGTGTTATGTTAAGCTAATATAAGCATTTATCTTATTCTCATAAAAGTAACTTAGATCTTATAGGATTTTTTATAAGAAGATATATTTATCTCCTCGTTTATAGAATTAATATTACACCCCAAGAATCCTTGTTGAATTTCTCTCTCATTTGAGGTTAGCTCATCTTCATTAAGAGTTTGATTGATCACGTCAAGTTTTTTCAGGTTTGACTCTGGGCTAAAAAGATCTTCAATTCCTTTTGCACAATTTTTATAGCACTTCTAAAAGAGAACATTAATAAAGAAAACAATTAGGTTAACATATATACTATAAAAAAATTATTATTTAATAATTAAAACAAAACTAGAACAAACCTTGATATTAAAGCTTATATGAGTTTTATTATATTCATAAATCATTCTCAAAACTTTACATCCTTTTAAATGAGCTAAGACTCTCATTTCATAGGTAGGAACCACATCTGCCATATCTGTCATAGGTAGGAACCACATCTATCATATCTGTCATATCTTGAAGTGGATGAAGAACAGGGGGAGGAACGAAAATAAACTTAAAAAAAGCTTATAAACTAAAACTTCATTCGACAAGGCAGTGGATTATCGGAGAATTTTGTGTGCATTTTCAAGTAGCATGCAAGAGGTGCAAGTGACAGGTAGTCAAAGGGTAGAGCAAGTTATTATATAGGTAGTCAAAGATTATTATTTGGTACCTTAGAAACAGTCATTAAGTGACTTTGTTTTGATTTTAGAAAATTTGGTTGTTGCAAAGAGAATCTAAAAACATCTCTGCCTCACTCTTCTACAATAAGAGAAACATGAGTTTATATATAGGAGGAATTAGGGCACACAAAAATAACAATTATTTTACCAGGTGTCGAGTTTGTGCCCCAGCATGGAGTCTTTGACTTCAAAATCTGTAGGTTCACTGTTTCAGTGCCCCAGTGCCATTCTTCTCTCGCCCCAGCGTGAAGTCTCTGAAACTTCGATGCCCCAGTGCGAAGTCTCTTGAACTTTGGTGCCCATCGCCATTTTTCCCATGCCCCTACATGAAGTCTCATGATCTTCGGTGCCCATCGCCATTCTTCCCATGCCCCTACATGAAGTCTTATGAACTTCGGTGCCTCAGCTCTTTAGCTGTAACATCCCAAAAATTTGGAACAGTGAAAAATTTCAAAGCGGTACCCAAAATTTTTTTTTTTCACACATGTATTTATTTTTGGAATGTGTTGTAATATGCAAATATAGGTGAATGGAAGTGTATGTACAAACTTTCCCGAAAATGGGACTAAAAGGTAATTAAAAGTAAGTGTGTATATATATATATATATGGGTCAGACTATTGAGAATTAATTTTTTGACTTAATTTTATACACCAGTTACTCACCCTTCATCTATACTTAATCCAATGGTTAATAGAATCTAAAAAATAGTTATAATAGACATTATTTACACCCAATTATTTCAATTAAAATCTCTTTCACATCAAACTCAAATTAAACTCTTTTTCAGCTTCTTCGTAGGAATTAACAAAATCATTGTATCCCCTCCATTGCTTGAGTCATCGAGGTTGGTAGATGCATTAACACGCATAAGCACATACACACTGTAAACAAGGCTGCTCGTTCATGTGTGGGGGCCAAGATGTAGGAGGTAGCAGTGGAATGAAAAGGCGAGATGCACTGCTGATTGGGTAAGTGGGAAAAAGTGGCAGGAATACATGGGGTGAAAAACTGTTGGTTGCAAATGGAAGGCAACAAAGAGGGCCTGCAATGGCAATGGTGGCAAAGCTTTCTTTGCGTCAGAGGGAGAAAAAGAAGTGTCGTTCATGAAGGATATTGATGGAGGGAAAAGGAATAGAATCCGAGGGAAAATAACGTTATCCTTTGTAGTATACGAACACGAATGCATTTTTTAAGGTTATTTGAGGGAATTTAAGGAATATTGGTCTGCAGATTTTAAGAGAGAAATATATTCATTGGTTCATCGGTGAAATAAGCGGTAGAGGAGACGACAGTGATTCTGTTAATTCTTACGAAGAAGACGAAAGAGAGTTTAATTTGAGTTTGATGTGAAAGAGATTTTAATTGAAATAATTGGGTATAAATGATATCTTTTATAACTATTTTTTATATTTTATTAACCATTGGATTAAGTATAGATGAATGGTGGGTAGTTGGTATATAAAATTAAGTCAAAAGATTAAGTCCCAATAGCCTGACCCATAAACTAATTCTTTTACAAAAATAAAATAATTTCTCATTTATTTATTTTTGAGAAAGTGGTTGTGCAGACACGTTTAATGACCAAACTACCCCTATTCTATAAATGATCTAAACAATAAAATAAAAAATAAAGTTGCAATAAATTTTTACTTTAAGAAATAATTTAACATCAATTTTTTCCGAAACTAATCAATTTTGAAATGTCTCGTCTTTCCAATTCTTAAAAAAGAAAAAAAATTAAATAAAATAAGGAACACTCAGTCAGCTGACCTTGCAAGCTATAAAGGCACCATCCACTTCACCCATTTCCAGTCTTTCCATCCTTCAGCTTTACCTGAGGAAACGTACGAACTAAACTAGGGAGCAGTTAAATCAATAGTGATGGCGCCAGAAGATTGAGCCTCCACCTTGTTTCGATCCTAACCCCTTTGGATGTATGTTGTCCTGGTGGTGCATCAGTTTCTTTTGTTTTTTTCTAATACATTTTGGTGAATGAATTTTCTAATTCATTCAGCTTCTCTCCTCTAGCTCATTATTATTATTTTTTTAATGGTCTCTTTTGGTCTAAAGCAGACTTTGAAAGAGAGGGAAATTCATCAAGATTATTTAATTAAAATTTGAAAATCATCAATCACTTGAAAAGGTGAAAATAAATGTTCCATAAATACTCCTTTTTTTTAATAGCACAAATTAACAAAATATTTAAAAATAGTTTAAACTTTAATTGAATAATTTAGATTCTCAGTTTGAACTGAAAATCTCTTTGAGGTCTCAGGTTCAAGAGTGGGGAACGCGCCCCAGTGGGGGATAAAGCCGCGCGGGACCAAAGCGGACAATACGGTGAGGGTTATGCCCAGTGAGGGGCGGGACTTGGCCAACTCAGTGGGCCGGTGTGTCATTGAGGTGCGGGCCTGTGACATGCTCCAGGAGGCTGTGGTCAGTCCTAACCTGGCCAGGTGGGTTCGAGAGGGGTGTTACAAGTTAAGTCTAACAACTATTACAACCAATTAAGGATAACCAAAATGTGAGCCAATCACCTCTCCACCGTCTTACTTCAATCTGTAAAATTCACTATAATATACAATATTTTTGAAGGTATAATAGAGATTAGAAAATGACTACAAAGACAAAATGTGGTTGTCGTGGACTAGTGAGGGAAGAGCCAATGATACATAGAGCGCAAGACTAAATTGTTGGAGGCTACTCTTCCATCTGATAGTGTACCTCTCTAAGGTAAGGGTTGTAATTCTGATACAACGCTTCAACATAACAGAAAATTAGTGTGTTAGGGTTAACCTTAATTTGTTCGTGTTATATCCGTATTGAAGGATTTAATCCGTTTAATAATTGTGTTGTATTGGTATTGAGGGTTTTCAATTCATTAATGACACGAAGTTTATTAAAAGAATCTGTTTATGACACAAATAACAGTTTATTTTAAATTATTAAGACTGATGATATTTTGGCAACTTAATAAAATATGCAAAACAAAAAATGAAAACAAATTTTTGAAGCATTAGTTTAATTGTTTTTTTTTTTAAATTCCTAACTTATACACACACACATACATATATATAAAATAGGTTATAATCATGTTGTAATAGTTTTAAATATGTAGACGAATTAATCATGTTAAGCTCGTGGATGCGTATTAAATGGATCGCATTCTTATTTATAAACATGTTAAGTAGGTTGTATTATTGTTTGCACCTAACACGATTAACCTGTTTATATGTTTAATATGATTATAACGAACATACACCATTTATTATTAGTATTGATGGTATGTATCATGTCATCCATTTAATAATTGTATCATTTTAATATTTGGATTTCTAAAACAAATAATGAATAGATTTTGATACACCCTCACTCTCAATTTTTCAGGCTTTTTTGAAGCTACCAAGTTGGAACCAACGACCATCCATGTGTCAGGCTCATAGCCTAAAATTGTAACCATGTCTGTTGCACTGAAAATTGTAAAGCCTACTTATTCAATAGAAGCTTAATTCTCCTCTCTTTTTTTCTTGAAGTTTCTCTCTTTATTCTCTTTCATTTTCCTTCTCTCCACAGTCACTCACTGTCCATTGCACATCACGTTTTTGTTTAAAAATAATTAACCAATAGCTCTCACATACTTTAACGCTAATCATCCAATAATGTATTGTTCATCCAGATGCATGTATACTTTAATTATAACAAGATATATCAGATTTTACTGTCAGAAAGGTGTCAAGTAAAAAAAAAAAAATTAGGAGATTTATTGATAGCACCAATGTTTGATCAAATTATATAAACTTAAAGGTTTCACTAACTAAATTTAAGATTATCAAGTCAAAGTTGAATTATTAAGTTGATATAAACGATGTTGGTGGAATTTACAAATTTCCAACAACAAATAAATTCAAAAAAACCGAGTGGACCTCAAACAAACACAAACTAATAATTCTAGAAACTAAGTGCATAATCAGAAAGAAAACCTAAAAATATTGTAGCAATATAATGAAATTGAAAGTAAGAACAAAGACACAAAGAGTTATACTGGTTCGGACAATGAACAGTCCTACATCCAGTTGCTGGTAACAACCAATCCACTATGAAGAATATTAAAGTTACAAGGAACCAAAGGGATCCAAGACTACAGAGATACAGCCACTCAATCTCTTCTCTTTCCCTTTTGTCTTTTCTCAATCTAAAGCTCTTATTCTCAAATCCTCTCTAAGAACGTCTCTGCCTTACTCTTCTACAATAAGAGAAACATGGGTTTATATATATAAGAGGGATTTAGGCACACAAAAATAACATCTACTTTACCAAGGGTCGAGTCTGCGCCTTGGCATGAAGTCTTTGACTTCAAATTTGTAGATTCATCATTTCAACGCCGTAGTGCCATTCTTCTCTCGCCCCAGCGTGAAATCTCTAAAGCTTCGGCACCCTAATGCGAAGTCTCTTGAACTTTGGCACCCATCGCCATTCTTCCCATGCCCTGACGTGAAGTCTTATGAACTTCAGTGCCTTGGCTCTTTGGCATTACTTATTGTGTTGTGTTAAGCTAATATAAGTATTTATCTTATTCTCATAAGAGTAACTTAGATCTTATAGGATTTTTTTATAAGAAGAAATCTTTACCTCTTCGTCTATAGAATTAATATTACACCCTAAGAATCCTTGTTGAATTTCTCTCTCATTTGAAGTTAGTTCATCTTCATTGAGAGTTTGATTGACCACATCAGGTTTTTTCAGGTTTGGCTCTGGCTAAAAAGATCTTCAATTTTCTGAACAATTTTTACAGCACTTCTAAAAGAGACATAAATAAAGAAAACAATTAGGTTAACATATATACTATAAAAAATTATTATTTAACATTTAAACAAAAATAGAACAAACCTTGATATCAAAGCTTATATGAGTTTTATTATATTCATAAATCATTTTCAAATCTTTACATCCTTTTAAATGAGCTGAGACTCTCATTTCATAGGTAGAAACCACATCTACCATATATGTCATATCGTGAAGTGGACAAAGAACAGCGGGAAGAAGGAAAAGAAACTTTAAAAAAGCTTATAAACTAAAACTTCATTTGACAAGGCAGGTGGATTATCGGAGAAATTTTATGTGCAGCTTCAAGTAGCATGCAAGAGGTGCAAGTGACAGGGAGTCAAAGGGTAGAGCAAGATGTTGTACAGGTAGTCAAAGATCATTGTTAGGTACCTTTGAAAAAGTCATTAAGTGACTTTCTTTTGTTTTTAGAAAATTTGGTTGTTGCAAAGAGAATCTAAAAACGTCTCTTCCTTACTCTTTTACAATAAGAGAAACATGGGTTTATATATAGGAGGAATTAGGGCACACAAAAATGGCAACTATTTTACCAGTTGTTGAGTCTGCGCCCTAGCATAGAGTCTTTGACTTTAGAATCTACAGGTTCATTGTTTCAGTGCCCCATTGCCATTCTTCTCTCGCCCCAGCATGAAGTCTCCAAAACTTCGGTGCCCAGTGCGAAGTCTCTTGAACTTTGGCGCCCCATCGACATTCTTCCCATGCCCCGACATGAAATCTCATGAACTTCAGTGCCTCGACTCTTTGGCACTACTTGCTGTGTTATGTTAAGCCAACATAAGTATTTATCTTATTCTCATAAGAGTAAGATAGATGTTATACAATTTTTTATAAGAAGAAATCTTTACCTCCTCATCTATAAAATTAATATTACGCCCCAAGAACCCTCGTTGAATTTCTCTCTCATTTGAAGTTAACTCATCTTCATTAAGAGTTTGATTGATTATGTCGAGGCCTGGCTATGGGCTAAAAAGATCTTCAATTTCTTTTGAAAATTTTTTTTTAGCGCATCTGAAAGAGAACATTAATAAAGAAAACAATTAGGTTAACATATATATTATAAAAAATTTATTATTTAACAATTAAAACGAAAATAGAACAAACCTTGATATCAAAGGTTATATGAGTTTCATTATATTCATAAATCATTCTCAAATCTTTACATCCTTCTAAATGAGTTGAGACTCTTATCTTGAAGTTGATGAAAAACATCGGGAGGAAGGAAAAGAAACTTAAACAAAGCTTATATACTAAAACTTCGTTCGACAAGGTTAGGTGGATTATCAAAAAATTTTTATGGGAAGCTTCAAGTAGCATGCAAGAGGTGCAAGTGACAGGTAGTCAAAGGGTAGAGTAAGTTATTGTATAGGTAGTCAAAGATTATTGTTTGGTACTTTTGAAATAGTCATTAAGTGACTTCTTTTGTTTTTAGAACATTTGGTCACTGCATGGAATTGGAAAAGCTAATTTATATGGTCTGATTTCGATGTGTTCCTGCATGCATGGAATTGGAAAAATTCACTGCATACCCATAATATCAAACACCTAAATTGACCATTTTCAAACAAAATTTAGATGATTAAGATTGTAAAACCGCTTTCTTAACTTACTGAAATCCTTAAAGCAAAGTAAGCAAGCACACCAAGCTGTCTTCCAAGAAAATTTAAGTCTTTATTGACTTCACTGTTCAAGAGTAAGCTTAAGCAAGCAACATAAACTACTCCTTAAGCCTCTTAAGAACACACTGTAGCAATGATTATCCTAACAAATAAACCTATTCTTCGTAATAGTTTCATAAATGACAAGCATAAGGCTAATCATATGATAGTATTTTCAAAAAAAATATATACTTTCTTATAATATATAAGAAAATTATCATATGATAATATTTCTATTATTGAGAATAATAGAAATATTATCATATGATTATTGAAAACAAGAAAAGGACTTTATTATTGAGAATAATCGTATGATAATATTTTAAAAAAAAATTAGGCTCTTTGTTGAAGCTGTACTACTTATGTGCAACTTCTGTACTACTTATGTGCAACTTTGATAAGGATAAAGTTTCAAATTTTGTGGCTACTAATTTTTTTACAAATTTGGTGACATAATATTTTAGTTATTACTATTTCCGATTTATTTTAGTTTGATTTAATGAATATGTTAAGAGTTGGTTGAATTTTTATTTTTTTTTCTTATTTTTAGTTTTGTAAAAATTTGGTGTTTCATCAATGAAAAAGGTAAAAGAATAATTTTTCCCAAAATATATTATTTTTATTTGTTCTTTATTATTGTTGGTCTAAATAGTCGTACACTCTTACTATTTGTGTAACTTCCCAAGCGTATATATCCATTATTATCTTCAATACTAATGGGCACAGCTCCATGAATGTATAATTTGTACATCAATCCTTCGAAATAGGTCCATCCCTTTGTCTTGGTCCCTCTTGTGGCAATTTATCACTATGAGAAATTATCAAAACTTATTTACGGTTTCTATACACATTACTCTACAAAAAGAAATATTTTTCTTTTTAGTAAAAACCTGAAAACAATAGGTCAATTTTGGAAGTTCTGAAGGCTTTGAAAGAATGCAAGAGTCTTATACATAGTTGTTAAACCATGTCAAAAATTACTCCTTACATGTGGTTGGCTCCTCCTGTCAATATTCTCATTTATTCAAAATGATTAGTAGACACGTTGTTTTAAAACAATTATTGCTTATATTTGATCATTAATTTTCGATCTTATAATTTTTTTATTTTGATTTCTTTTGATAATTTAGATCTTTATTAGTGTATATACCCCTATAGTTTGCTCTAAGTAATAATCTCACAATCTTGATGATAAAGTAACATAAACACCTCCACTTTTAGCACCGAATCTACAGTGATCATATAATCTTCAATGCAAAAGCCAATTTACCCCTATTTTGTCTTATTAGAAAATAATAAAATGTCGAGTGATTTGATAAGCGCTATTGTAGTTTATGAAGATTAACAAAATATAAATAAACAACTATTTATATTGAGTTTGGCAGCAAAGGCAAAAAGCACTTATCCTATAAGGCCACTGCATGCAATCGAAAAGCTAATTTACATGGTTGAAATAAATACATAGACACTCCAAATATTTGGATAAAATAATAAACTCTCTACTATTTTTGAAAAAGAAAATAAACATCCTTAAATTTTTGATAAAGTACATAGGCACCCCTAGATTATTTATTAAATTTTTTTTTACCCTTATTTGTCTTATTCAAAAACTAATAAGATGATGTTGTTTCTTGTAATATTAATTACCTAGGATGATAGATCATCCGCAAATGATTTCGGCAATCAAATTGATATCAATGGTGTCATCAGTTTCGATAGGTGTGGCATTTTTTTTCAAAATTTTTTAATTAATTAACATAATAATTTATTTAATATATATTTATTCAGGCTTTTCTCAAGTTGCCAAGTTGGAACCAACGACCATGTGTCAGGCTCGTAGCCTAAAATTGTAACCATGTCTCTTACACTTAAATAGACCCTCTTGTGCCATTTTAAAGCCACTTATTCAATAGAAGGTTAATTCTGCTCTCTTTTCTACTTCTAATTTCTCTCTTTATTCTCTTTCTCTCTCACCTTTCATTTTCCTTCTCTCCACGGTCACTCACTGTCCATTGCACATAACGTTTTTGTTTGCAAATAATTAACCCGTAAGCCCTTACATACTTTCACACTTATTATCCTATCATCCAATAATTTATTGCTCCCCCAGATGCATGTATACTTTATAACAAGATATATCAAATTTTATTGTCAGAAAGGTGTCGGGTGAAAAAAAAAGTTTTGGAGATTTATTGACAGCACCAATGTTTGATCAAATTATATAAACTTAAAGGTTTCACTAACTAACACAGAGAACCCTAAATTTAAGACTGTCAAGTCAAAGTTAAATTATTAGGAGTATTTAAGTTGATATAAACGATGCTGTTTACCTTTACTGAATAAACCAATTGGTTAAAAAATAAAAATAAAAATAAAAATCTTAATTAATAAAACTCCTCATTGTCTTTTACTTGGTTGTCCTGTAAAAAAAAAAAAAAAGAAAAACCTTATAGAAAAATAACACAGAAGATTTTTAGCTTGATTCAATTTNTCTTAATTAATAAAACTCCTCATTGTCTTTTACTTGGTTGTCCTGTAAAAAAAAAAAAAAGAAAAACCTTATAGAAAAATAACACAGAAGATTTTTAGCTTGATTCAATTTATATCCACAAGTTAATTGCAACAAATTTTATAACTTTAAGTTAATCGCAACAGATTGTGAGACTAACAATTCTAATCATAAATATTCGAATGGTACTCAAAATCTCTGACTATCCAATAAAGATCATTTCCATTAGTATGACTTCATCCTCTCTTCCTCTTGATCCTCCTCTTGCACTTCATCCTCATCTTCATCCTCATCCTCGTCTCCATCTCTATCCTCATCGTCATCCTCTTGCCCTCCATTCTCTCCTTCATCCTCATCCTCTTACCCTCCATTCTCCCCTTCATCCTCATCCTCGTCTCCATCATCTTGCCCTCTATCCTCGTCCTCTTGCCCTCCATTCTCCCACACATCATCATCCTCATCTCCATTTTCTTGCCCTCCATTCTCCCCTCTATCCTCATCCTCGTCTCCATCATCTTGCCTTCCATTCTCTCCTCCATCCTCATCCTCGCCTCCATCCTCTTGCCCTTCATTTCCCTTCCATCCTCATCCTCGTTTCCATCCTCTTGCTCTTTATCTTTATCCTCCTCTTCATCCCATCCTCCCATTGCACTACATTTTCTTTCTCATCCTCTTTATCCTATCGTCCTATTGCACTACATTTTTCTGTTATGGAAGGAAGGTGTTCCACAAATATAATTGGTATAATAAATCTAAATACCTTGTCATCAAACTATGCAAATATATAAGAACACTTATAAACAAGAAGAGTGCTTTATTATTAAGAATAATCACATGAGATTATTATTTTTTTAATTAGGCTCTTTGTTGAAGCTGTAATACTTCTGTGCAACTTTGATGAGGATAAAGTTTTAAATTTTGTGGCTACTGATTTTTTGCAGATTTGGTGGCATAATATTTTAGCTATTACTATTTTAGTTCGATATTTTAGTTTGATTTGATGAATCTGTTAAAAGTTGGTAGGATTTTTATTTTTTTTCTTATTTTCAGTTTTGTAAAAGTTTGGTGTTTCATCAATGAAAAAGGTGTAAGAAGAATTTTTCTCAAAATATCTTCATTTATATTTGTTCTATATTATTTTTTTGTCTAAATAGTCCTAAATTCTTACTATTTGTGTAATTTCCCAAGCATATCCATTATTATCTTCAATACTAATGGGCTTAGCTCCACGAATATACAATTTGTACATCAATCCTTCGTAATAGGTCCATCCCCTTGTCTTGATCCTTCTTGTGGCAATTCATCACTACAAGAAATTATCAAAATTCATACGTGGTTTCCACACATATTACACTGCAAAAACAAATATTTTTCTTTTTAGTAAAAACCTGAAAATAGTATATCAATTTTGGAAGTTCTGAAGACTTTGAAAGAATGCAAGAGTCTTATACACAGTTGTTGAATCAAGTCAAAAATTCCTCCTCACATCTGGTTGGCTCCTCCTGTCAGTATTCTCATTTATTCAAAATGATTAGTAGACACTTCGTTTTAAAACAATTATTGCTTATATTTAATCATTAGTTTTCAATCTTACACTTTTTTTTAATTATTTTTTATTTTGATTTCTTTTGATAATTTAGATCTTTACAAGGGATAAATACATACACCCCAGTTTGCCCTAAGTAATAATCTCACAACCTTCATGATAAAGTAACATAAACACCCCCACTTTTGGCACCGAATCTATTAGTGATCATGTAATCTTCAATGCAAAGACATTTACCTCTTTTTTGTCTTATTAGAAAATAATAAAAGGTTGAGTGATTTGATAAGCCCTATTGTAGTTTATGAAGATTAATAAAATATAAATAAATAACTATTTATATTGACTTTGGCAGCAAAGGCTAACAACACTTATCCTATAAGGTCACTGCATGCAATCGGAAAAGCTAATTTATATGGTCGAGATAAATACATAGACACTCCCAATTTCTGGGTGAAATAACAAACACTCTCCAATATTTGAAAAAAGTAACATAAACACCATCAAAGTTTTAGTGAACATAGGCAACCCTCGATTATTTATTAAGATTTTTTTTACCCTTATTTGTCTTATTAAAAAATTAATAAGATAATAAAAGGATAAAATCATAAACTCCCCTTTATTTTATAAAGTAACCAATAATTTTAAAATAATCAATTAAAAATAATAAAATTCGAAAACCACCTTTATTTTATAGAGTAAGCTTTTTAATAGATAAATAACTATTATACTTAATATTAAATATCAAAAATTAAAATTTTTAAAAATAGTGTTACATATTCATAAGAAAGATTAATTTTTATGTTTATATTAAATATAAAAAAATATATTACATTTTTATATTTTTCCTAAACAATTTAATAGTAATAATTTATGTTAACCTTTTAGAAAAAAAAATATTTTTTTAAAAATCAATTCAACATAGGAAATTGTTAATTTAAGACAACCTGACAACTTAGAAATTAGCTATTCCAATTATATTTATTTCCTACATTATAATAAATTTTTATAAAATTAAATATTTTTAACATTATATTATATTTTTTATCTTTTTTTGACATAATACTTTTATCCTTTTATAATTTTGAAATAACATAGAATATAAATTATACTTTTATATTTTTCTAAGAAATTTAAAGTAATAAGATTTTAAAATATTGAATATATATATATATATATATATAAAATATATTTTAATTATTATATTATAAAATCTTTGGGAACAAGTGGCATTTTTTTAAATAATTAAGACATATATATCTTTATAAGAAAGTATGAAACAAATATGATTGGAATAACTAGTTTAAAAATTCTCTGGTTCTCCGAAGTTAACAATTCTTTTTGTTGAGGTAATTTTTCATAAAAAAACATTTTGTTCTAAAAAAGCATGTCACTTATTTTTTAAGATTTTATTATATAATATTAATATATATATATATATAAAATATATTTGTTCAATATTTTAAAATATTAACATAAATTATTATTTTTAAATTGT
>JANKKB010028569.1:0-15434 GCA_026225775.1 Bursera palmeri | reverse complement strand
AGCTTTACCGTCAAAGTAGAACATTTTGCTTGTGTAGTTGATATGCTAGCACGTTCTGGTCGGCTTGAAGATGCTGTTAACTTTATCCACAGAATGCCAGCGGAACCTGATAAGCGCATATGGGGGACTCTTCTAAATGCAGCTCTAGCCCATCAAAATATTAATCTTGGAAAGTTGGCTTCTGAAAAATTGATTCTCTTGGAACCTGAAAATGCAGGACACTATGTGACATTGTCTAATATATATGCCGGAGCTGGAAGATGGGAGGATGCTGTAAAGTTGAGAAAGCAAATGGAAAGTAAAGGATTGGTGAAGCCTTCAGGACAAAGCTGGATTGAAAATTTAAACTAGAAAGAGAAAAGAATCCAATAACTTCCAATAATCTAATAAAGCTTCTCATATAGCGAAAGAAGTGAGAACTTAATCTGCAGATGTATAATTACTTTAAAAGATATTTTTAATTCTTTCTAAACTCTTCTTCTTCCTTTTATTTTATCATAAATGTTTAACCTCTTTAATCCGCAGTGTATTTTAAAAATCTCGTAAATCAAGTTATCATGAACATATTAACTCTTAAGTTTCTATTATTAATCTTTATTTATTAAAACTTTGATTAGATGAATGAATAAATTGAATTTATTTTCTGGTAAGATACTCTATCTCTTCTAGAAAACGTTAATCAAATTAAAAATTAATTACTTTTTGTTGATCAAATAACCATAAAGACAATAAATAAAAAATTTTATTTCGAGAAAATTATACTTTTTTCTTAAAGAAAAACGTATTATGTTCTATTTTCAAAACCAAAATCTTGGGAAGCTATCTGTCCAAAAGTGACACCGTTTTGACTTCTTGAACGATGTTGACTAGATTTGTCCACCCCCATTCCCATATTCCCCATCAACTTCAGTGAGGTACATACAAATCTCACTCACCAAGTAACACAGGTAAATTAGCCCTTACAAGTCACCCTTTTACGGACACGTGGCGCATATATAACCTCCAATTCATTTTTTCCACCTCACCTCGCCGCCTTTCTTGCTTTCACTGAAAATTTGCCTCAATGTGGAAAATTCTTGAAAAAAATAAATAAAATAATAAAACGGGAAGTTTTCCCTCATTTCCTCTCGCAAACAGCTCCCGAGAAACAAACAACAAAAAGCAACAGACATGGAGTCGACGCCCGTGAATTGGGAAGCTCTGGACGCACTAATCATCGAATTCGCGAAATCAGAGAACTTAATCGAAGACTCGTTCGTATCATCTTCGTCCCCATTATCTTCTCCGTCCTCCTCTTCATCCTCGCTCTCCGTCTCCTCTTCGGCGTATCACTCGAGATTGATCATTCGCCAGATCAGACGGGCGCTAGAAAGTGGTGAGATTGACTCTGCGATTGATCTCCTCCGTTCTCATGCGCCTTTCGTTCTTGATGATCACAGGCTTCTCTTCCGATTACAGAAGCAGGTGAGCTTTATAAATGCAGTTGAATGTAATTGATACGTGGAAATTGGTTATTGGCTAATGCCTCATCGTTAATTGTCGTTTCTATTCGACTTATTTTTGTCCTTTTTTTTTTGAAGAAATTTATTGAGCTGTTACGGCGAGGAACTGTAGAGGATCGAGAATCGGCGATAAATTGCTTGAGGACGGTGCTTGCACCTTGTGCTCTTGATGCTTATCCGGTACTTACCTTGGCCTTTATTATGCATTTTCTACTTGTACTCTTCTTAGAAATAAAATTGTTATTCTAAACCTTTAAGTAGGGTAGTTGTCACAACTTTTGGTGGAAATATTTCCTTAAGAAATTTAAAAATTCCTTTAAACTATAATCCTCTGATTATTCTGGATGGCATAATTTTGCTCGACGAGTATTTTTAGATAGGTATTCAAGGACCAAGTGCTGTGGAACCCATGATCATGATGGCTTTTGTAAATTGCTGGATATATTTTTCTGTATAATTTCTCATTTCTTTATAATAAAGAGAAATCTTTGAATAGGCTTGTTGAGGATTTAAGTAAAACTAGTATTCCTAGTTGACAGTTGATGTGATTATGGGGCTTTAGTAGGATGATCGGAAGGATGCATGGCAGAACACTCATACAAAAAAGTTCTTTGGTCATGGAAAATGATTTTGTTGCTAGTTTATAATAATTGGAATGACACAATAGGACATCCAATAATGTAGAACTTGCATGATCAGAAAATTGGATAAATATTAGTTCAGGATTAAATAATTGTTCAAATTGTATTTTAATAAGCTTTTTTTTTTTTTAGAATTTCACTTTGCAAGTGATAGGTAGTTATTATGCTTTAGGGATATCTTTGTAATCTAGTTAAGTTTAATATTTTGTAATTTTGATAAGTTTAAGTTGGGTTATCGGATCTTTAGTTTGATTTTAGGTGTTTTACCTAGAGCTATATCGGTTACGATTCCTAAGTCTCTTGGCTTCAGGAATTCTAGTTTAATCAGTAGGTTGGGCGGGGAAGGGGTGGGAAGTAAAAGAAGTCTAGAAATGCGTGTATGCTCTCATGCATTTATGTTCTGATCAATGGATATCAAGAGTTATTTCATTTTCTTAAAGACTTGTTTGCCTTCAATTATATTCTCTTATCTAATCTTCTTCTCTTGGCACACTTCTTTCTTTCCTTTTATCTAAATTATCTTTGCTCTGGTTGTTTCAAAATCAGAATATTAAATCATTTCCTTCTCTGGTATCTCTACATCAAAATCCCAATGATCAGTATCTAGTCTCAATCAAATTGAACTTAACCTTCCACTACTTTTTTCTTTTTTAAGGCAGCCCCTTATAATCAAAGTTATCAAATTTTTGATGTATCATTTCTAGTTAACAAACATATGCTTTAGGTACATGAAGCATCTATAAATTCGTGAAATTAGATTTTATTATTCTTAAAAAATGTATCTTCTTCATCGAGATTAATTTTAAAATATTGTCTGAATAAGGTTCTATTTTTTTTCTACCATTATGGTAATAATGGAATTGTTTTAATGTTATCGTTAAATGAAATTTGCAAATTAATTTTCATTATTTTTTGAGATTCTATTTTCTGTATCTTTGTAGTATCACTGCCTTTTGAGTTCAGCAAATGTTTTTTCTAACATTTTTTCTTTTTGAGTAGTAGCTTCTGACAGATGTCTGTATTTGTGTTTAAGGAAGCATATGAGGAGTTCAAACATGTCCTTCTTGCCTTCATATATGACAAAGATGATCAGACTTCTCCAGTAGCAAATGAGGTGGATGAAACTATATCTTCAGAAACAGCTTACTTTAAGATTTCTCTTTCTTTCTTGCCAATCAAAGAGAGAAAAAGTTCTCGTTCCTGTCATTTAGAGTCGGCATTATATTTTATGCTGGAAAATAGGAATCTGTATCCTATATCTATTATGCCTTTGTGATGGTACTTTGTACTGCAAATAGTAGAATATGAATTCTGATTCATTCACTTGCTCACAAGGTCAAAAGTAGTAATGGGTCTTGGAAATAGCTTTTTGTCAAAGGAGAAAAGATTTTCTTCACTTGCGATTATCGTAAATACAATGTTTTCTTATTTCTTATTTGTACTTGAGATTAGATAGGTTAAGAAAGTAACTAAATTTTATCATTATTGTGTTTTGAATTTACTTGGGATTTAAGAAATAAAGACTTCATTGACGTATTGAATGAAATTTTTATCATGGAAATAAACAGCACACGATGCTTTATTTAGGTTCACATTCTTTTATTTTCTGAGAATAATACATCTTAAATTCATAGCCATATGAATTGCCATGTCTTATTGTCTGCATCATGGTTTTCATATATATATTTTATGTTATTACAAAATTTTCACTCTTTTGGTTGCCATCAAAATGCTATCTATCTTTAATGATGGCGTTGAACTCTTTGAATTGGAAGTCTTCTAAGGACTTTGTCATGATCAATCTATGGATATATGGCAGGAATTGTATTGTCGAAACTGATGTTGTTTGTAACATTTTTCAACTAGAAAGTAAGATAGCTTCCTCACCCAGGAGTATCCCATTGGATTTTAATATTGGGGATAAATTCCATTCACCTCTTATCGGGATATTCCCACTGGGACCCTTTTGGTTTGATAATCAACCCGGATCTCTGCTTTCAATTGAAATCAGTTAAAGTTAACAGAAGTGGAGAAGAGTAAGGTTGTAAATAAGTTTTAATTTATTTTTTCTTACAATCCTATTCTTCTTCTCTCCCTTTTCATGATTAAAGAAAATATATCCTTTTCATCCATGTCAGTAGTTCTTCAATCCAAAACATTCTTGGGTAATTCAACCTTTTATGTCATCTTCCTGAAATCAGTTATCTAAGAATTCCAAATACCCAATACCAGTTGAGTCGGAGTCTAAGTTGGAATACAAAGAAGACTATAAAAATAGGGTGAAGCAACGTTTTAGGATAAGAAGAAGAATCAAATATTAGGTATACTACATAAGCTTTCTAAGATTCAATGGTGTAGAAAGCAGCTTGATTCATCCTTATACATCAGTTTTAAGACTTCCAAGTTATATGTTGCAAGGATTTCAACCGTGGAGTGGTTATGTTGATTTTCCTAACTGGGTCTCAGCGGGGTTTACTGATTTAGGTGGATGAAATCGGTGAAATTTACCCTTAATGTTAAATAGCTTAAACAATAATCTTATAAGAATTTAATTGTTAACTTCTCAGATATTGAGTTGCAAATTATTCATTGGCAAATGCTAGGTTTATGCGATGCTTCTGCTTTAGTGCTGCCTCAACATAGTTGAGCCTTTGAACAGTTTTGGTGTGTCTGGATCTTGAAAGAACAAGTGCAATAGTCTGCTAAGGCCTTATCAATCAATTGGTCATTAATTTATAGCTTTGATGATTGATTAAATATGAGTGATGTAGGTGTTCTGACTTTTTAGTTTTTCCAATGTTTAGCATTTTCCGCGATGATGATTAAGAAAATCAATCAATTGGCAATGAAACTGCTTGTTTGTAATTGTTTAATGTCTCACTTATGCTACTTGTTTTCTGTTCTATGACTTCTTAATATCGTCCTCTTTTATGGTTATATTTTTGTCTTCTCTTCATTTTAGCTGTTATTTCAGATAAAGATAAAATAGAGTCCAGTATGTCATTTGTGATATTCCTTTTAAGTGGGATATTGATACCCAAATGCAAGACATGCTGTGAACAGCAATTTGTGATTTCTTATATATGGTTTTGCATGATGCAACTGTTTCAGTGGGCTGAAAGGAGGAGATTTGAAATTGCTGGATTAATGTCTTCTGTCTTAAGGGCTCATTTGCATGCATATGATCCTGTTTTTTCAATGACATTGAGATACTTGATAAGGTAATCCATTGGTTTGGTTAATACGCTCTTATTAAATGATTATGTTCTACCCTTGTGTGTGTCCAGATGTTATATCAGTATGACTATTCTTTGAATTCTCCACATTTTGTTCAGCATACACAAAGGATTTTGCTTTCATCAAGGAGTTCCGTCACCCATTTCAGATCTTACTGAGAGGTTGCTGCTTGAGGAACGGGACCCCCCTGTGAAGCCCCAGGAGAGTTCATATGAAGCACCTCCATTTGATGAGGTGAGATTTCTAGAATAAGTATTAGTTGATTTAGATGTTTTCTGGAGGTATTATCAGCATATTTTGGGTCTGATACTTGCACTTGCAGTTTGACGCTTATCTTTTGTTGTAGGAATCTGGTGTAGAAGAAGAATAATCTATAGTTTAAGTATTCATATTTATTCTCATTATAACATGTTTACTTCTGAAAATTAGGTTGACATACAAGCCCTTGCACATGCTGTAAAGATTACAAGACAAGGGGCGGTTGATAGCTTGAGATTCACTCGGGGTGATCTGTTTCAGGCATTTCAGGTTGTTATTTATTTAATTATTTATGTTATATTCATCATGTTTGTAGTTTTTAAAGTTATTTATTTACCTTA
Source organism: Bursera palmeri (assembly GCA_026225775.1). Classification (NCBI taxonomy): domain Eukaryota; kingdom Viridiplantae; phylum Streptophyta; class Magnoliopsida; order Sapindales; family Burseraceae; genus Bursera; species Bursera palmeri. The sequence continues at coordinate 9,455 of JANKKB010028569.1, read as the reverse complement.
CCATACCTTAACATGAAGTAGTAGACATTCCATATATACAGGCAACAGATTTTACTTTTGTGTGCATAGTATTATATGCTATTATACTTAACCTGTGAATGTAATGTGTATGAAAATTTTAAACAATATTTCATCCTCTGATATACTTAAGTTTTTATCAAACTTCTGAGATGTTATTATGTTTTTGCTGGGGTAATGAATATTCTAAGTTTTAACTTTATCTGTCAGAAAGAAATAAAGAAAGAGGGAAAGGGAAGTAGCTTTTTTTTCTTGGAAGTTTTCAGTCTCCTGGAGATATCTATGTACATGAAAGAACATTGACAGGGAGCGCTGATCTTTAAAATTAGAAAAATAAGGCAATCTTAATGAACTTTTAGCATGTTGACAGTTGCACTTGACTCATGAATTCTAACCTAATTATTTAATATCAGAACTCTTTGGTTCAACATATTGTCTTCGGGCTATAATTTCAGATAACTATAGGCTCCTCTTTTAGGGTCTTATTTTATACTTAATTTTATTATGTTGGTTGGATTGAGCATTTTGAGCATCCAATTTATTTTCATATCTATTCGCTGCAGAATGAATTATGTCAGATGAGATTGGATGTTTCCATACTTGATGAGCTAGTCCGCGAGTATTGTGTTTATAGAGGCATTGTCGATTCTGCTTTTGCATCGCCTTCTGGTAAATTTTGGTATTTAAATTTATAGTCTGAATTTTCCAATAGTTTCCAAACTGTTACAATTTCTTTTCAATCCATACAAATCAGGAATGCAGACCCTTTCCAAACCTCTAAAAGTTAATCAACTAGAGTCCGGGTATTGTTCATCAAGGAACTTCTCCCTTGAAATGGACTGCAGTATCAGTAAACATTCGGATGGTGAAACTTCCATTAGTAATACTAATATAGAAGGTTCTTCTGAAAATAATACTGATGTGACAAGCATGCAAGGGACTGATGCTGAATTACGATGTGCGGGTGAGCCAACAGGCAGTCATGAAGATTGTAGTACCAGTGGATCACATCAGCCTGAAAGTTCAAGAGTTCTAAGAAACAGAAGCCATGGAACTGGAGAAAGGAATAAACGTAAGAGGTGGAGGGGAAGGCATGATGACTTAGGTTACAGTACGGACATTTCGCTCAATGGATGTGATAAGCAAGAGCTTAGCTCTTCTACACTTGGTACTGGCACAAAAATGGCAAGGGAAAAGCAGGTATTTAGTTGGAAATTTTTGCTTTTTTTTTTTTGTGATAAATTGAATACTGACAGAATCTTGGTCTGCAGGACTCAGAAAAACATTTCATATTTGATATTAACAATAAGGAGGACAAATATGAGATTTTACTGGGGATGAAGGAGCTCGCTAACAAAGGATTGGCTGCTGAGGCTGTTGAAGAAGTTAATGCCATAGATCCAGACTTTTTTGTGCAACATCCTATTCTGTTATTCCAACTTAAGCAGGTAGGTAGATCATGCATCATCAGTTGCTTCCTCAAGGATACATTGAGGAAAAGTAATGCTAGGGGTGTGAATGTTTATCTCATCTGACCCATTTGTTTGTTGGTATTAGGTCGAATTCCTTAAGCTGGTCAGCTCTGGTGACCAATCTGGGGCTCTACGAGTTGCACGTGCCCATTTAGGTCCTTTAGCGGCTAGTCATCCTGCTTTGCTCAAACCCTTGAAAGAGACTTTGTTGGTATTTCTCCGTCCTTGTGAGGATGTGATTGTGAAGGCCTTCCCTTTACATGCTCTTGCAACTTCACTCCAGGTACGTGTGATTTGTGGACATAGATTAATAAGAATTTCATTACCTCTGTGTATTATTAAGTGATATCCTGGGAGACAGGATGTATAGGTCCTTTACAAAGGATACTGTCTTTTGGTGGGTTAATTCCTATCTGAATAGATGTTGACCTATAATTCAAATATTTCTTCCTTACCAAAAAGAAACATAAAAAACTTGGTTTTATATTTGATAGGTTGCAATTGGAAGGAAGCTTGGCATTGAAGAACCTCAGCTTATGAAGATCATGAGAGCAACACTTCACACACATACTGAGTGGTTTAAACTTCAAATGTGTAAAGATCGCTTTGAAGGTCTTCTGAGGATTGATTCATTGAAGGAAGTTAATACTCCTGCTGCTGCCTTGTCAAAGTCGCACGCAGATAGTTGCACCCAAGGATCTTCCCAAGTCACAATATCTTCATATGCCAGGCCGTCAGAAGATGGTAGCAGTCCAACTCAAGTTTCATCTGGAGATGTTGTCTGCGATGAAAATGCAATACTCAAAGTAATGGTGAGTTGAGCTTGTTGTCTTATTATTTCAGAATCAATTGAATTTGCTCATGCTAATCTTGTCTTCTTATTATGTCCCTGCCTATTATCGTGCCTCTGGTAGACCTGTGATATCAATAGCTCTTCTTTATGACTGTGTTTTGCTTCTTCTTCTTCTTCTTAATTGATCTAATCCTGATTTAATGCTCTTTTTTTTTTTTCTTTTATGACGATATGTAGTGACGAAAATAATTAACGTGTATGAAATTGTGGCAGGAATTTCTTGCTTTGCCTAGAGCTGATGCCATCCACCTTCTTGCACAATACAATGGGAATGCGGAGGCTGTCATCCAGCAAATATTCGCATAATTTAAAATGTAAAACTTTGGAAACCAATTTCAATTTGTTTATTTATTTTAGAATATTATTTGATTCAATTAGTGCCATAGGTTTCTTTCTCGTTACGCAGTATTACTTGCAAAGGGAAATCATGGGAAAGTCTGTATTTCGGTTCTTTGTACAGTATGTTATATATAAGGGTATCTCTTCGACAGGAAATGAGATGAAGCTAAAAAAAATATTGATTTGTTTCAATATTGTCTGTTGGAAATGTGGCGCCCCTTGTTAATATGACCTTTTTTGGTGTATAGTACAGTAAATTGAGGTCTGTATTTTGGGGATGAAGTTATCTCATCCTTGGTTTCCCTTATTTGCGACAACCGACGAGATGGGGATTTTAGGACGGTAATAGGAAACTTTTTGGTCCCACACCTCATATCAGTCACAAGATTAAAATTTTTGAATTAATAGTTGGGGAAAAATTTCTAAAAAAAAGTTCTCTTCATCTCACCAAATTTTCTAACGTAATTGTTTCAGCTCTTCTTAAATTCCTTTAAACAACTACCTAGGCCACGGACTAAGCTAAATCTAGATTTAGAAAAGAAGAAAACCCTTTGAGGTCACAAGATTATGATCCTAGTAACATTTAAAAAAAAAAAATTGTGGGCACTGAGCTGAAGTGCAACAAAGTTCTAGTAAGAAAACCAAGAGAATGGAAGAGAGATGGTGGCTTTGTTAAAATGATAGAAAGGTAAAGAACGAGTTAGAATTTCTAGCAATTTTCTTTTGGCCTAATTTTATTTTATTTTTTCAACTACTTGAAGTGCTTCTAAGTTCTAATCATTTTAGATACATTGAAATGCATCATCAATACTGATTATTGACATGGCGCCTTGGCAAGGAGTTTTCCCTGCTTTGATAAGGGTCTTTATTATCACTTGGTTTACTTAATTATTTTTCTTATGTAAATAAATCTTGCATGAACAAAGGGCTGGAGTTCAAGTAAGGATTGGATTCCACGTGGGGGTTATCAATTATATGTTAGGATAGGTTTTGCTTGTTTTATCCTTTGTCTATCACTTGGTTATTATCACTGGGCTGTAAACTCTATTTATGGAGTAAATATTGATGAATAAAGCATCAATGATTATCAACATCTTCCCTTGGAGAACTTAGTCACAGAGAAATTCGAATTCCCTACCCAAGGAGGTCTAGGATCCCCTCGAAGCATCCCATCTTCCAAAATATGTCGGCCTCGCAAGGTAAACTCGCCTTCTTTACCTGTTCATCGTCCTATAACCCGTTCTCAATCTAAGGCAGGTATCATGCTTATTCTTAAATTTGTTGTACACTAAGTAGTCCAGAATAAGAGAACTGAGATGTTTGTGGTGGTGAGAACTAAGAAACTATTACACAACTGCATAGCTTTTATTTGTTATAACTCCATACCAAACGTACACAAATAATGACAAGTACAAGGTAATGAAACAAATTAATTGACTATTCATTTATAATTTCCGTTCCTGCTATGTGGGGATTTTGATTCACGGAGTTTCTTTTCATCTGAGAGCATTTTGGCGAGCCTGCAAATACCCATCATCTAATCACTGCATGCTTTTTATCTTCTAATTCATATATTGTCAGCATGTGCAAGCATATAATCAAAGAATCTATATATTCATCTCGAATAATATATAAATTTATATTCGTTTAAAATCATGACATGTGACGGCGGTTTAATATTCAGAATTTTAAGTTATTAATCAATATGATGTTGTTGTAGATATAATTATCCTTATAAATTACCTTTTGAGTGACTGGGCATTGGTGTCAGCATTTTCAACTGGTTCAGACAGACCCGTCTCCATATTTACGCGTGAAACAGGTTTTTCCAACAGCTCTTGGCCAGCTCTTACGAGGTTTTCCATATTCTCTTTCGTAGCTCCATCAGTAGAAGAGAGCTTTCCTTGTAGCGTGTCATCCTGCGCGATTTTCATCAAAAATTAAGAAATTTATTCATCAATAGAGCGGAGGAGTACTAGAATTAATACTCTATATATAGAAATTTATTTATGTTATCATAACAGTGCACTCCTCAGCATTGACCCATCAGATATTCCTATATTTTATTCTGGAGTTTGACAATGAATTAAGAATGATAATCGAACTAGAACGAGCTCGCTGGTGTGTTTTGTCGTCAAACACTCAAACCGATTTATACAAAATAAATAAAAATTCTCTCTTTGGGTTCTCCGAAAGCTACATTATATCCAGTGGTCGTTCAGTTCAGTCCTTAAATGTACCTATATTTGATAATAATGCTTCATGTTGCAACATAATATTTTATATTACTAAAACTTGTAAATAACATTATCAAGTGGTTTATTTTACATCGATCTAATTGTGAAGTAAGAATTGTGTTTGTAAATACTTTCATGTGAGAAATCGAATAGGTTATTTATTTTTACGTTCTGAAAACATTATTGCAATAAATTAAAGTGCTTTATTTATATATATTTCTAACAAAAAAACTCAAAATTATAAATAAATAAATATATATGGTAGTCTTAAAGTTTGTCCTAAGACACATATTAAACCCTTAAATGGTGTGAATTTTCATAATTGAAATCATTAATTTTTCTTGGAAATTGTGTTTAATTAATTGTTTTACTATATTTAATAAATTTTGTAATAACAAATATAATTTTTAAAATAAATTAATAATTTTAAATATGAAATTACATACTATTTGAGGTCTTAATTTGTGTCCTTAAAACAATTGTTAAAATATCCATATATATATATATATACACACACAACAAAGTATCTTAAAAAAGTAATTAGTCACCAAGAAACAATATTTTTGAGTTGGTGTAAGACGCAAAAGAGAATGCAAAGAGAAGAGCTTACAGTGATTCTGAGATAATTCTCCTCTGATTCTTTGCCAAGGGCTTGAAAAACCACAGAGATGTGATAATCAACCATATCGCCACTAGCTTGACCATAACAATCTATTAGTGGAGTAGATCCATCTTCATACAACCAAGATATAACCCCCCACTTGGAAGCCATTTTAGCTGTGTATTTTTCTACACTCTTTTTTGAGCCTGTTCCCAGCGAAATCACAAGAAAACGACTATAATCCAAGGGCTTGATTGGAGGGAAGTAATCCGGATTCTTCTGTATTATCTGTTTGGTCACCTCGCTAATGGCAACCAAAGTCTGCAAACAATAAGTTCAATATCATAACAATTATATATTAGCTTTCCACGTTTTAATTAATCCGACAATTAGAATATATAAAGTGATTTTTATTCATGAAAGAGTAGTTTTAATTTACAGGATTGTTGGCTGCCACTCCACCATCGATAAGATTGAATTGTTTCTCTTTTCCCTGTTCGTCTTTGTTCGTAAAATAATAGGCAGGAAAATAAGTTGGCGCTGCTGAGGTCCCTATGCATATATCTGATAATTTAGCATCCAAGTAGCGGGTATTGGGATGTAGCAGCTGGATGCATGGAAAATATAAAGTTAGTATTTCAATTTTATCATCATTAATTTCTGCATTTAAATTATATCACAAACTAATATACTATTTATTACGCTAGCTGAGAGTGTTTGTGTGTAAGCGTGTATGGCCATGCCGATTTGCTTGCGCATGGACGTGTGTAAGCAACAAATAATCAACCTGATAGGAAGAAAAGATGGTAGGCTGAAGTTTCTTGATGTCGAAAGTTGGAATAACTACGTTTGCTAAGGTTTGGTGCAATCTTGTGTCCTTCAAATTGGCCCTCAGCACCTTGTGAAGATACTTTCCATCATATTTGCTTCCCGTGAGAGCTTTCCATAGATTGACAAGCCAAGCTAGCATTCCCCTGTGCGTAATTCAGAACCATGAAGAAGTTTAGTCTTCATTTACTCTCTCAAGAGGATCTAGTATGTATTATCTTCTCGATCTTTATAGATTTTACTCCGTTAATTACCTTGTTTGTGGGAAAATTTTAGGACCATGCTTAAGGTAGAAAGGTACTATCTCCTTGGCAGCATACAAGGGGCGGTCATTTTCATTTGGTGCAGTTAACATGGATGCTATGAGACCACCTGTACTTGTTCCTGCAACCACGTCAAAGTAATCTGCAAGTCTTGCATCTTCACCATCTAGTGCCTACATAAATTTGAGCACATAATATAAGCAGCTGTAGTGTTACAAATAGAGAAACCACTTGCATGTTATATATAATGTTTTATATATTATCTTCTACCATATATGAAGTGTTACAAAAAATTGACTATAATACTCGTAAACAATTAAGTGTGCCTTTGAAACTACTACCATACCTGAAGCTCAGATTCAAGGTAATCTAGAATAACTCCGGGAATGATTCCACGAATTCCACCTCCATCAATACTAAGAACTGTAATAAGATCTCCGTATGTTGGAGGTTGAACTCTGAAAGATGATGATCTTCTCTCCATTCTGATCTATTGATGGAAGATATATAATTATGCAAAAGAAGGCACCAAATAAGCTAGAAATCAAAGTAGTAATACGCTGAATGTAAACGCAGATATATTCTTGAGGCTCGAAGAAGAACTGAGAGGAGTTGATGTACCCAATAAGTATTTATAGAGCAATGCACGTTGCAAGAAATTTCAGGTTGCTTTTAGCAGTAATAATAATGATTTTAAGGTCCTCAGTATCCGATAATGCAAATTCTTCAGAACTTGTGCTCATCCACACTCGTCAACTTGGCCAGCCAGCTGTTTGGCCAGTCAAAGCATTAGCTTAGCACTTAAAAATTTAACAAAACAAGATCATGCTGCGGACTTGGTCTATTAATTAAACAGGATCCAGTCATGCCGTCATGCTTGTAGAACAAACTAAACTCATCCGACCGAAAAAAGGTTCTTGGTGAAATGTTCCTATCGTCCATGGCTTGTGGGTATCATCAAACATACTTTGCAATAAAAGATCAAACTGGTTTTCATCACGTAACAGTGAAATAGCACCATTTAGTACTTCTATATACTAAATACCCTTTATTAAATTAATTACTTTTTGCTACAAAGATCAAACGGAGGAATATTTGCCTTTTTTTCGATGTCTTATTTGATTACGGCCCTTTAAATAAATATACTACTTGCAGCAGCTAATAGAATACTAGGTGTGGCACACACGTCTTAGACCCTAGAAAATATTTATGATTGTCCTTTTAATTTGCTCTCTCTTATAAAGGACTGGATGACACAAAATAATTGTTCAGGTACAAGTTAATTAATCATAAATTTGCCAATTAATTAAGCATTATGTAATGGGCTTATTAATTAATTGCAAGATGATGAATGAATGAGTTGTGGTTTTTTAAAACTTATACATCTTCACCAGTTTAACAAGAAATTATTGCTAGGTCATGGATCGAAATAGGATTCCATTTTGATGCCACATCTCGGTTCTCTTATACCTGCACATGGTGTGATCATCTATCTTTTACTGTATTGAAAGATTATCAAACTATAAATTTCCGGTCTCTTAATTATATTACCAATAATAATTACTTTTTCGTTAATCAACTATTCATTTCAATATTGTAGCAACACACTAAATAAAACACTGCTCGTACAATTATAGGATGATATGTCGGCTGTGTGAGATAATTCTTTACTTATACAAATAAGCAAGATCTCATGTACATCAAACGAATTAATTGATTTGATTTCTCCCTCTCATGTCAGTCGCTCTCTTTTATCCTTGTCAACCAAACAAATAAACGAAAGGATGCCTCAATAAGTTTTTTTTTGAGTCGTGAAAGGTTGGAAGAATCGGCTAGATTGTTAAAACTGGTTTTGCAAGTGAACATTGAAACGACGCGTAGAATTCTATCAGCCCTAAATTTCTTGTTCCATTAAAAAACAATGTTTAATAAAAATATATAATGAAACGTTTTGCCTTAATTAGTTGATTGAGGCCATGATGAAAGTTGAAATCACCATAAGTATGTTTAAAAATTATACGAATGATTCGCTTAATCAAACAGTCCACATTATGTTTAAAAATTATATTAATAATGATTCGCTTAACCACATGACTGTGGGTTCTGTTTAATTAATTAATTTGTTATATAGAAATCTTTATCAGTCGAGTTTTGAAAAAGAAAAATACGAGATATTAGAAAACCTCTAAACTTCAACTATAATTTTCCCACATCTCAGTTCTCGAGTCTTCTTCCTCTGTCATCAATCGGCATCGCTGAAACTACCGCATACAACAAGAGGGGTCAACATATTTTAGGGTTTCAAAGTTCAACTATAAGAAAATCAAAGATTAAGTAAATAACCTGATTATACTCCTGGTCACACTCTTTATCCTTACGTTTTCTTACTTATTCAACTAGGAATATACAATGACAGAGCTCTCATAGTCATCTCTTACACGAGACACAACTGGGAAACATTAAACCTGTGAAGGTACCTATGGTGGCCAAACTCAATATATGAACGCTATTTCAGCTGGTTAGACTCAGTCACAGAAGTTATTGATTACTAGAAGGCCAAATGTAGTTCTCCCTTGTTTATATATTTTTCAATCATTTTCTGCATCACAGGTAGCGTTGTAGTAAGTATATTGTATTGTGTAAATGAGAATCAACCTCCACAAAGTAATAAAACTAGGTGGCGTTTTTCCATGGCTAGTTAGCTTCTTAATTTTTTCTTCAAAAGAGAATTAATACTACCGCATACAACAAGAGGGGTCAACATTTTTTAGGGTTTCAAAGTTCAACTATAAGAAAATCAAAGATTAAGTAAATAACCTGATTATACTCCTGGTCACACTCTTT
>JANKKB010028568.1:0-15430 GCA_026225775.1 Bursera palmeri | reverse complement strand
AAAATTTCAGTAGGGGCAAATCTGTATTTTAAGGGTTAAAATTAGCACTTGATTAAAAAAAGCAAATCTCAGGGGTCTTTTTGATGAAAATGATAAACTTACTTTCTACTTGAGATTATGTCAAAACACAATGGTATTATTTGAAATTATCCCAAATTTAATTATATGATGGTTTACGCTAATAAATAAATCGAGAAAAAAAAAAAAAGGACACCCATATGGAGACTTGTTGCCTGAAAATTTAAACGTATGACATTGATAGTTTTTTTTTTTTCTTTCTTTCTAATCTGTGTTCAAATAAGAGTCTTACTAGGCCCCAAAGCAAGGTAAGAGGAAATATTTTGTTGAATGCATTAAATGCTTAGTATGCAAACCGGTGCTCGTCACTTCTGCATTGCCCAGACTCGATTGTTTCACACTTGGAGTACAGTTTGACATCGGCTGGCATTCTTTCTTTTAATAATTTGATGGTCTTTTTGGACCTAGAAACCATATTAGATTTAGTGCTTGTCAAGAAAAGATAATGTCAAAGACACTTAAATTTTTTGCGTTTAGTCTATTTCTTACTATACCTCTTAATTTAAGTCCATTTTCATAATTTTTTTTTAATTTGTTAATTATGTACACGAATTACAACCTGAAAAATGAAAAACAGACTAGAAATTTAGTAAATGTTATACTTTATGCTTGTAAATATTCATAAAATCCGTAAAATACCATTACAGTTTTTGCTTTAGATGTTATTTTCAATTAAAATTAGAATCCTTTCCTAATATGAACTTCCATAAGCCTTTTTAAATCTTTTACAACGTTCTCTTTCATTTTAATTTATTATTTATTAACTATCAATCATATTTTTATATTTTGTTAAAATCAGATAAAGAGCGAATCCTAATTTGACAGCGTAAATTTGATCACATCACTCGATAAATAAACACATTTAATCTAATTTTAACTGTATTTACATCTTATTAGAAGACAAAATTCAGTCTTAGATGGAGTAACTAAAAACCAATTGGTATCTAGTTATGGACTACAAAGTATTTTATGTATTTGATATCTTATGTACCCTTCACTACTTCAGGGGTATCAACGTGTTAAAACACTAGTTTTGATAGAATTGATGGGTATAGATTCAAGAACAAATTTCAATTTAGCCTATAAAAACAATTTATTTGTTTGCCTTGTTCCACAGTACCATGAAGATAACGGATGCATGTATCGTTTACTTCATTCTTTTCATTTGCAATGAGGCAAGATTTGTCCGCCTTTCATTTTACACAATGAGTGGACATCTTGTTACAGATTATTGAATTATAGCAATAACAATATTAATAATAATAAGCAGCAAAGATTTCAGTAGCCATCATGAAGTCGTTCAATCTTGATTCTTGAAGCATTGTTCGGTCAATTGCCTGGGAGATTTTGTGCTTTGTAGAGAAATATCGACTTCTTGTAGCTGCTTTTCAAAAATGGAAGGAAGAAACCAAAATTTTTTTGTTTACTTCTGTTGCAATCAACTAATAGGCATAAATTTCACTTCATTTTGGATGGTTTCAAAAGACAAACATCAAAATGAACCTATATTGTCAGTCTGGACTTTGACTAGAATCAACTCAAACCACTTGTACCATGGGGCAGCAGGAGAGGAGATACTTGATCAGAGTGTGAGCACCAGAAGCAATCACCTGGATTTGGTATGAAAGAGGAGAGTGGAGCTGCAACTTCCCTGGTCAAATTCGAGTGACAACAAATAATTAGCAAGAAACTTTCTCTCCTGATTCTTAATGTCATAGAATGCTTGAATGATGCCAACAGCACTCATACGAAATCTGATACCCTGTAGGTAAAATCTGATTCAATGTGATACTTACTGTGTAGAGGTAAGAGCTAAAATATTGTTATGCTCATATATCACGGATACTGAAGTAGCCAATGGGAATAATCATCTCCCAGATCATATGCAACTATAAAACCTAACTGGAAGTTGCATTCTTATGTAATAATCAGCACCGGACCAAGTCTTACTCCCAAGATCTTGAACCATTTTTTTCAAAATTAAACCTGAAGCTCACTGAATACATCATTATTATCATTACGCAGATCATCTCCCCTTTCCTCCTCTTGTAAGTCGATGATACCACCATCAAGATTCTCAGCAACTCTAACCCTACCACGAGCACGACGAGAAGGTAAGGGATTCTCTCGAGGAAAGGCATCCCCAAACCTCCTCTTCTGCTTTGTGTTTAAAAATCCAAAAGCAAGAGCTTCTAGTGCTTTTGTTGTCAATGGTCGGTTTCTTGTACTCTGTCGTCGACTGTTCATGTTAGGCTGCTGCTCAGAAGTAGCCAAATGTGCACAGGCTTTCAGTGGACTGGAATCATATGGTAGCCTGCTTGTCTGATCAGGTTGCATCTCTGTCTCTTCCTTCATGAAAGGTTCATCAGTTTCAGAATCTGGAAGGATAGGCAAATTTAGGTCAATTACCGTTCGAGGTGGATGTTCCTCATAAGGATGTTCAGCACCAGAACATGCACTACTGAGAGTTCCTTCACCACTTATTATTAGGCTCCCCTTGGAAGAATTGGTGGATGATAACTTCTCCTGAGATGGATCCACTTGTAAGGAAATGTTTTCACTAGAATCAGCATTGCCCACAACTGATCTGGCCTCATCTTGTTTTAATCTGTGACCCATTAAACCATTGATTGTGCTGTTGGTTGTCTCTGTACGATTACAAGCAGTTAATCTCCGTCGTCGTTTTGTGACAGGAGCTAAATGGATATTATTGTCAGGTTTCATTCTCTGGTTCAATTGGGCTTTTATCACCTCTCTTGGCTGCATGTCATTACACTTATTATCTTTCTGGTCTGAGATTTTAATAGCAGGTGCATTAGTCAAATCAGGGCCACAGACTGAAGAGATCCCATTCGAAGCATTCCTGTCGAAAGACTCATCCCTATGAAAATCTGTCTTTGTTGGTCTCGAACCATTTTGCTTATACCTATCAAAATACACTGAACCGGAAGAATCAGATTCATCTGTTAGCTCCTCAGAAATTTCCCCCTTGCTATCTCCAGAATGGCTCTGGGAGGTGGGAACATTCTTCATTTCAACTGGTAAGCTTCTCAATTCTCTCATCTTCAATGTTCCTTCATTAGCCAGACTTGTGTCCACAACAGTAAACCTCATGACATCCATACTACGATTTGGAGTCCGAGGCTTGAGGTAACAGTGTCGTTGCTGATCAGGGAAGTCTTCCTTGTTTAATTCAGGTTCATTGGTCCACCCATCTTCTTCCTTGAAATTCTCTCCCTTATCTGCTCCAGTCTCAAGCTCAAGGAGTCCAGGTTCTGCAGCAACTTTACTCAGGACATCACTGACTGAATCAAAATAATGGTTTCCCTTCACTAGTTTCCTTCTTGAGAACTTCTTTACACCTGGGATAAGAAAGACCAGTGAATGCTTGGAACCAGCAGCACAACCATGATTATTTGGCTCCTCAGAATGCCACCCTCTTGCAAGCAAACGAGGCCAAACAGCTTCCCAGAAGAGATCACTCGACCGTGCTTTACTTAACCTGTAACCTCCTGTTAGAAAGTTGATTATTTCCACAGATGTAAGCTTGGACCATGCTTTACCAACTGGTATTTCTGGACGGACAGTAACAACTTGATTAGACTTCGGAGGCTCCAAGGCCATGCCTGTGAGATCTTGCTTCCCTTTACCAATTCCAACTGCCTCAACAAGTGCATTCAACCCAACTCTAGTCCTTAAAGTGAAAACATATTCTTCCAGTGACATTTTCCCCTCTCCAAATAGCTTTAAATCCTACAAATAAAAATATTTTATAATTTTATAGCAAAACACAATCTCTTCTGGAGATGGACAAGGGTAAAAGGACTAGAGATGACTTAACAGTTTGTTAGTGAAAACATAATGCAGAAACTGATGTGATGGAGACACTAGATAGAAAAACATACAAGATTCTTCAACAAGCATTGGAAAAAAAGCCCACAATTAATTCCTCAACAATAATTAGAAAAGCGAAAGATATTTTTCTATGCTTATTGCAACCTTGTAACGATAGCATATGATTGTGTGTTTTATGCATCCATGGAAATGAGATTAAATGATCAGTCCATATTCACTGATAAATTTAGCATTAAAGATGACAGCAACATGTAGAAACATTTGAAAAGTACCTCCAACAAAGTATTTTGGCATTCCTCCGACACATGGCACCGTAAACGAGATAACAGTTCCTGTTGCCTCAATCCTGTAAAAATTCTTTGTCCATATATGCACCTTCTGCTTTTAGTTCTCCGGCACTCTAACCACTTACAATATTTTTCAGACTTATAGAATGTTCCATAGTAGAACGATAGTATCTCCCCCATTGTTTTACTGCCAACAAATTTCTTCACCTGAACAAGATTCTTTCCAAAAATATATAAACCAAGGAGAAAACTGGCTTCATCAAAATCACTCCAGGTGTCACCCGAAGAACCAGGAACTGGACAGTAGATTTTTTCCCTATGCATTTCAATCTTCATCCTTTGTTGCAAATTTGATGATTCTCCCAATTTCATCCCTCTTTCCAATGTAGTATCCATAGGCTCAACTTTAGGTTTCATGTCACGACCTCCAGGAAAATTTTGCAGCCCTGAGATCCATCCAGATGCATCAATTGAATCAATAAGAGCATCCAGTGGTTCATGCTTATTGTTCCCAACTTCCTCTTTGATCCACATTACTGGTATAGGCCTTCCCATTCGAATTGAATGGGGATTGTCAGTTGGGTTATTTGTCAGTGAGAGGTAGTGGGATTCTGCTATTAGATATGGAATTTCAACCTGGTACTGATCTCCAACTCGAGGGAGCAACTCTAGATCTCTAAGGTCATCACATACATCAGCAGATTCTGGAGAAAGTAATTTCTCAGCAAATGCATCTTCAAGGACATCCGCACAATGATTTTCTTGCATTACATCCATCTGCCACAAATAAAATGAATAAACCAAGATTACTATGACCTCAACAACATAATAAACAAGAAGCATCTACCATCCATCAGAAAATATAATAATTACTTTTGATGTTTCTGTACTGCTACACAAGCAAGAATGAAAACATGCTCAGACTTTCAGAAAATATCCACCATAAGCCTACATTTTTTTTTCTTTGAAAAAAAAAAAAAATTTACAAGGTCCAGAAGCTATTAGAACAGTCTATGTTAAACCAAACTTCTCACATATATCACGCAATATTACCTAAGAAAAACCACTGAATAAATTTCTACTAGGGAAGCAACATTCAAAAACAGCAAACACAACAACAGAGCATCAGTCACGAACTCAAAATAAACTAAATAACCCCAGATCCATTTTCGAACCGAAATGAACCACGAAGCAAACCCATAACATTGAAAACCAAAACTTTACACAAAAAACATAACTACTGATTAAGCACATTTACATCCAATAACAAACACCATGTTATCCATGCTTTAAACAAAGGCTCCAAACTCCACCCAAAAAAGACAAAAATAATAAACAAAGAATAAATAGCAATAAAGGAAGAAGGAAAGGTACACGAGAAGCAATTAAGATGTAACAAGAAACACTATTTAGAATGAGAATTCTAATATGATCTCCAGAAATTATACTCTTTTACACAACAAAGAACCGTAAAAAGATACAATAGAAGTACATTAAATCGTAGAAAGAAGTAAAGCAGGAAACAACGAAGTAAAGAAAAGAAAATTTAAGTACAAGTTCCATGAAGAATAATAATATTGCAGAGAAAACACGTCAAAAACCAAGCTGAAGAAGCAACCTGCGAAAATGGGTCTTCGTTGTTACGCACCGATTAAGAACTCACAGATTAAGAACAAACAAAACGTGAACTTCCTCACACATACATACATGATATAACATATATACGTTTATATACAGATATATATAGATATACAAAAGAGAGAAGAAGGGAGAGACTAGAGACGACCTGCGAAGAGAGAGCTAAGCTTTCATGGGAAACAAAACAAAATTTTTTAAGATATGTAAACTGTAAATAATGGAAATGAGAAACAAAGACTATTTTCTCTCTTTATAGCCTTAAAGCAGCGACCATAGAGAAAGAGAAATATTATACCAATTTTATTATTATAGACTCGATTTTTCTTTTTTTCTTTTTTTTTTTCTGTTTTGTTTTTGGTTTTGTAGGGAGTGGGGACCTCTGCTCCGTTTTTACAAGGATGAAAACTGACGTCTGTACTCGCCGCTGCTGGCGCGTGGATAGACTCGTCCAACGCGTGGCGACTTGTCAAGATTCCTTTTAATAAGTGCGACCACCTGGTTATCTCGTTAAATTCATAAAGTAATAATCATCTTTAACATAAATTAACGATGCAGAAGAGATGGAAATATAACAACAATAATAATAATAATAATAATAATCTTATGATGAGTTTTTTTTTAATTTAAAAAAATATTTCTTAAAAACATATATATATATATATATTATTTTATAATTTTAAAATCATTCAAAAATACTTACATATTTTTACTTAATTTTAAAAATTTAAATTTGATAAATTTGAGCTGATACGCAGAAATGAATTCTCGTTTGCTCTTCTCAAAGTAGAAGATCTCGGACAAAAAGGCATTCTGGCGTCAGTTCTCCTGAAGCAGTCATGTCTTGCCACGTAACACAGTGAAGAGAAAGTCTTGTAAGTCAGTGGCCTAGTACAAAAAGTTGTAGAGTAAGCAATACCAGGCGCTGCAGGGAATTACTACGAGAGCTGTTCTGCACAGTATGCGCGTGGGGAAAACAGTTTTGGTCTTAATGGATTTATTTTCTTATATGACCAAATTATCCTTTACGGATTTTTTTTTTTTGGTTTTATAATGTTAAAAGATACTTAATTTATTTTTGTTTTCGAATTTTAATGGGACATTAAGAAAGACCTTAAATTTAGTCCACGTGATGGTATACGGGATCTGATTTCTGTTAGAGAGTGGGTTCTGTAGTAGAGTTAGATTTGGATTAATTAATTAATGTTTAAAGATTGATTTACGTGAAAATATACTTCAAAATATCATATTATGATAGTACATAGACGGTTGGATATGGAGGATGAAGGTGAAGCTTAGTCCATTCATACCCTAGCGCAGCCAAGTTGGCCCAAGCTATTACGTGCCTTATGAAGTGAATCGCCAAACTAGCTATTTTTTTTTTTTCAATTCTCTTAATAATTTTAAATAAATAAATTAATTAAATATGAATATGGCGATTACTATTAATTGACTTGGATTAGTTTAATGAACATAATGATGATTGACATGGTTGCCTTGAGACGGATGAAAGTACAAACAAGTTGCTTAATCTCTCGTATGCGATTTCTCTTCCTGGATAACATGACCCATGTAGTACATGGTTTTCAATTTAGCAAAAGTAAGATTGATTAATACCTAAAGAACTTGTGTATAACAATTATTATGAGATATTTTTGTAATTATAAACACATTTTTTTAAGGCAATTTAACGAATTTTATTATAGAAGTACACAATTTTTTAAGTTTTACTATATATCTTTAAAAAATACATTAAAATTATCTTAAAAATTACAAAAATAGACCTAAGAAAAATATATTTTTGAAGTCTTATTATGGAAACGTAGAACGCAAGTTAAAATTATTGAAAAGAAAATTACAAAAATGGTTCTAAAGAACGAACACAATGAAAATTTGACTCAAACCTAGGGGCTGATCCAACTTTTACATTTCAGGGTCAAGTTGAGAAAACAATAAATAAAAAAATTAGGGAAGCGAGAAATAGAAAAAAATAATTTATTAGTTAAAATTTTTAATAAATTTGCAATAAAACTTTAAAAATTTTCTAAATTTGCAGGCCACCAAGAAAAGTCGCCCTTGTCTCTTTCTTCTTCTTACTATCTTCAAACCATTTTATTGACTCTATAGTCTACATTTTTTCAACTTTTCTGCGCAGATCTCATACCAACAAATCATTTTTCAACATAAGCAGTTATACATCAACTTTGAAAAGGATTAAATTAAAGAGGTTAGCATTTACATATGCACTTTATTTAAATGTTGTACGTATATTTAGGATTTTTTTGAGATGGATAGAGAATTTATTGGATTGTTTCTTTAGTTGATATATGGAAAGAGAAGTATTCTTGTTTAACATTTTTCCTAATAGACATAAAAATGATGAAAAGTCATTTTTAAATTAATCTATGCAAGCCCAATATATGGAAAACCTTTCTCTTTCCTCTGGCTCACCGATTTTCAACTAGATTTCGAAAGTTTCAATTACCGATTCCGGGCACATAAAGATCAGAGGGTGCTTGGTTTCTCACCGGTAACAACCCTTCGACACTTAAATTAGTAAATGGGTCAGTTTAAATGGTGAGAAACAAGAAAAAAGAGATAAAAAAAATAAGGTAACTAGCTATGCATGCAAAACAGTGGTGAATAGGGTGGCTTAGTGTTGAAAATGAACTTGTGAGAGATGTTTCATGGTGATGGCAACTACCGGGAGATGGAGATGGAAAACGATTACAGTGTTGAGCACGGAGGATGATCGGCAATGCTTGCCGAAAGACAAGAAGATACAGATAGTTTGGACAAAGAAGCACCTTTGTAAATACTTTGCTATTTAACTTTGAAATACAAGTTGCATTCACTTATGCATACCTGATTTTGAGAAATAGCTCCCTTTTATAGTCTTATATGTTGATAACATAAGCCATGTGTGTTAATTTTTATCAAGTGGCATAAATGTTCTGACAGACTTTGTGAGCGAGAAGAATGTTGACCTCTTACCATATTAGTGTTTCATCTTGGTAGGTTATGTATTAGAAAAATCCCTTGGGGCAAAATTTACTAGTGTGAATGGAGCTTTCCAGCCTTCATAGGTTCCGACTTATATAGATCTTTGCTGCCTATTGAGGTGACTTTCATCTCGATATACTGATGTCTCATCTCAGCTATTCGTTGCCCGATATATAATCCCAGTCACTTATTGCCTTTGGCAACTTGGCTTGGAGGGTGAATGAATCGGGCCTCATGTTCTCACACTTTGGTAGGAAGACTCTATGATCTTGGTAAGATGTTGTTCGCCCTAAAGTACGGCATGCGATAGTCTATCGATATTGAGAATTTGGTTAAATTAAGAGGGTGTTTTGGGTATTTTTCAAAGAAGCCACAAAATGCCATGTACACTTATATTTGTCACACTTATAAAATGTCCTATAGTAAAATGATAGTATTTCTCCTATGGTTTTACTCCCAACAACTAAACAAGATTCTTTCTAAAAATATATAAACCAAGGAAAAACCAGTTTCATTAGAATCACTCCAGATATCACTTGCAAAACCAGGAACTAGATAATAACATGTGCTTATACTTTTAATGCATTTCAATCTTCATATTTTGTTACAAATATAAGTTTGACGATTTTCCCAATTCATCCTTCTATCCCATGTAGTATCCACAGGTTCAACTTTTGGTTTCAAGTAATAACCTTTAGAAAAAATTTAGGTCATTGAGATGCATCCAAATATATCAATTAAATTAATAATAGCTTCTAGTAGTTCATGTTTATTGTCCCAACTTCCTCTTTGATACATATTATTGGTCTAGGTCGTCCCACTAGAACTCTTTATACTTGAGATAAGAAAGACTAGTGAATGGTTGGAATTTGTAGGACTTTGTAACCTCAAGTTAGAAA
This sequence comes from Bursera palmeri, assembly GCA_026225775.1. Taxonomy (NCBI): domain Eukaryota; kingdom Viridiplantae; phylum Streptophyta; class Magnoliopsida; order Sapindales; family Burseraceae; genus Bursera; species Bursera palmeri. The sequence continues at coordinate 5,673 of JANKKB010028568.1, read as the reverse complement.
TTTGACTATTCTCATGGACTTAAGTTTGGACCATCCTTTGCAAATTGGTATTTCTATACATAGAGTATCAACTTGGTTAGACTTTGAAGGCTCTATGGCCATGCCAATGAGATCTTGCTTCACTTTACCAATTCTAGCTGCCTCCACAGGAGCATTCAACCTAACCCTAGCCTTTAAAGTGAAAACATATTCTTCTAGTGACATTTTGCCCTCCTCAAATAGCTTTAAGTTCAACAAATAAAAAGATTTTACTATTTTATAATAAAGCACAATGTTTTTTGGAGAACATAATGCAAAAACTCAATGTGGTGAAGACACTAGATAGAAAACAATATAAGAAATCCATGAGAAAAACATAAAATATACTAGAAATGTCAATATGGCAAAGGATGATTTGATTATCAATAAGCAAGACACACACAAACAACCTTTCGTGTGTTAAAAAAAATGCATGACATACATGAAAACAACAAAACAACTAAAAAATAATCACACGACAAAGATGACAGTCGCACGATAACCCATTTTTTATGAACATGAATCACAACATGGCATACATATACATGACATGCACATTGCATATTCTTAAAGTTGCATATCGAAGACATAGATTGAAAAAAACTACTTTGTGTTATTTTTTTTTTTTGTCTATTAACAACAATATTAAACAAGAGTTATTTCTATCTTCATACATTATCTGAGGAAATAATCCAAGAAGTTTTCTATCCACTTACAAAAAAAAAACCCTAAATATATGTGTAATATTTAAAAGCTTATATATAAATTTTAACCTCTTTCAGTAATTTATAAAGTCGATGATATAGCTTATTGTGTTGAAGAATGATTCATGAATATGTGATTCACACAAGAGGGTTGAAAGAATTCAGACTATAGAGTAAATGATATGGCTTGAAGATGGTAAGACAAAGAAAGAGAGATGAGGGGCATTTTTATCCCACAAGACCAAGTAAATCCATATTTTTATTGGAAATTTGGTTTAGTCTTTTTTTTTTTTTAATCAAATTTTCAAGAAAATTGAATTAGAGTTACTGTAATGGTAAATAGTAAGTAGCATTAGTAATAATTGAAAATAGGTTAAGATATGAATCGAATAATAATTAATTAATTAGTATATGATAAAGTGACAGTTGTATGAGGAATCTCTAATCTCTTTGTAAATATAGTAAATAGTAGCAAGTGTGGTTAGAATGTCTAGGTCCACCCAGCTAGCTTTAATTATCTCCAATCCATTCCATGTGTCACCCTCACCTTCTTCCATTTGCATGTGCCTCACGCTTATTAATTCTACAACTTTCTAATCTTAATTCTTTTAATTATTCAGCGAAAAATGATGACAATGCAAAATAAAGCATGGGTTAAACACTTAAACTTTGTTGACACATGTCTTGACCTGAACAATATTTAACGAGTAAGTCTAACGATAAAAACACTTTCTAATTAATGCATCTAATTCTCATATAGATAACAATAAAACCATGATGATTATAGAAAAAACAATCTCGTTAATAGGGGAAAAATGTTGATTTGGGCAAGGAAAGGTAAGTGATACCACTCAAATGGCAACAAAATGAATAGTAATAATAACAGTAACATTACTGGTCTTTTTTAACAAATATTATAGAATAGCCATCGCAAAGGAAACTGTTTCTTTTGTCAGTGATTGTTTATGACATTATGTGATGCCCACAGATTACATAAAACGGTTGACCATGACCACCAGACGACTTAGAAAATTTAGTTAACGTGGAGAAGTTGAAGACTTGAAGCCTGAACTCACCACGTGTCAAATCGATGTGTGTGCTGAGCTTTTTGGCACGTCGCCTTGGGCTTGAATGGTGAAAGATGCATGCCACCTCTTCTCTTATGTTCAAGTCAATCAGTCAAATGTTTTGGTAAACACCATAAGCCCAGGAAGTTGAAGGGCCTAATTCAGTAAACTTGTTCATGCTAATACTTAAGATGGGCCGTGTAAAATGTAAATTACCAAAGACAGATGGCTGCAAAATGGACGAAGTATACCCATCAGGTAGGCTGAGGTTCGTTCTGTTGTTGGGTTGTCAACGTTCTTACCCCAGTATATCAATAGGTATTTGGATCTTTCAAATTACTAATAGGGCCAGTGAAATGTAAATGGCCCTCTGATCCTCTGCTTTTGGGAACTCTACCTTTCTCTCTCTCAACATGACTTTGATACCCCATTAGTCACTCACTCACTCATTGGATTAAGCAAAGAAATGAAGTTGTCATGCCTCCATTTCAGGAAACATGGACTCTGAATTTGCACTAATTTATCAGTCCACAAAAACAGAGATGGCCACTCAATTAGGATCCACACCCTTGAAGCCACCCAACACTAATCATGCTTTTCTCACCCATCATCACCAAAATCTCTCTACTCCTACAATATATTAGATAACCCACCTTAATTATAAAGTAAATTTTTTATATATTAATCTATATACCTATAAGCACTTCACTATACTAATTAGATTTTACTATGGACATCACTATCGCCATAAATGATCAAGATGTAGTTAATGAAGACCCAGTGAAACTGGTCTCTCCAAAGAATCCAACTCCTCTAGAAACAATATTCTTGTCAAATATTGACCAAGCAGTGACTTTTCCTGTTGAAACAGTCTTCTTTTTTGAAGTCCCTCCAAACAAGACCTCTTCATCAACACAAGACATCCCTCAAAGAGTGAAGAGAGCAGTGGCTGAAGTGCTCCTTGTTCCTTACTATTTCATGGCTGGTAGACTCAACATGAACCATGAGACTGGTAGATTAGAGCTTCTATGCAACAATGCTGGAGTCTTGTTTGTGACCGCAACATCAAGGCTTGTGTTAAAGGATCTTGGAGATTTTTCCCTTCCAAGTGCTACATTTCATTATTTTGTTCATCGGCCTGGCCTGTACAAAAGCCTAGAGGAAACAGCACTTTTAACTATTCAGGCAATTACAAGAAGACTATTTTTCACTAGTTATAATTAGTCCAAAAATTAAGCAAGGATTTTGATTCTCATTTTTCTTTTAAATTTTGATGGTTTTGCAGGTGACTATGTTTGCATGTGGAGGATTCTCAATTGGGTTTGTGACAAACCATGCTATACTTGATGGAAGATCAGCTAGTGAGATGTTTGAGAATCTTGCCTCTATTTGCAGAGGTGAAGGCCTCAAAACCCAAGTTGTATGCAATGATAGAACATGCTTAAAGGCAAGAAATCCACCTCAAATCAAATACCAACACAATGAATACGTCAAGCAAAAAGAGATTCCATCAATGGCCTCATCTTTTACTGCACCAGACCAGACATCCCCATCTCCATTAATTTGCTCAGACAAATATACTCACAGACTCATCTCTTTCACTCCCGACATGATCAAAGCCTTGAAAGACAAAGCCATGAGCACGTGCTCAAGCTTTGAAGTCATCGTAGCCCACATATGGAAGGCAAGAACAAAGGCAGTCTACACAAACCCAGATGAGTTTTCATCAGTTCTTTTTGCAGTTGATATAAGGCATAAACTATCTCCACCTTTGCCAAACGGTTTTGCTGGAAACGCAGTAGTTACAGCATTTGCCACTGAAAAAGTGTCTGAACTGGCTGAAAAACCCTTTTCATTTTGTGTTGAAAAGATCAAGGAAGCTAGGGAAAGAGTGACAGATGAGTACGTGAGATCAGCAATAGATTGGCTGGAGGTTCACAGAGGGATTCCGAGAACCTGCAATGGCAACTTCTATGTTTCGGCATGGTCGAAACTATCTTTTAGTGAGCTTGACTTCGGGTTTGGGAAGCCTATTCATGGAGGGCCAGTGATAAGTGGGAACGACGAGTTCGTGCTTTTGCTCTCTGATTACAGGAAGGAGAATAGTAGTGGTATCAATGCCTTGATTGGTCTTGAACCAGAGAAAATGAAGAGATTCATGGTGCTTAACTTTGAGACATTTATGGCTACAAATTTTTCATGAATAAGCGAAAATTTGGAGTATTAATTAATTAATCTATAACTTCCTTTAATCTATTACAAAAATAAGTTTTAGATGCAAATGCATGCATACGAAGCACAAATATATATAAATGCATACGAAGCACAAATATATATAATAAAGTATGTATTTTCTCTACTTCTCAGATCATTATCTTTTTATTCATGGATAATGGATCATAACACAACTCTTGCAACAAACTAGTTTGTATCCTATATACTTCTATATATTAAACCGAGTAATTTACAAAAATAATCAAATTTATAGATGTGTTTTAAAATTTAGTTAAATAATGTTTTTTAATAATTAATAAAATTCTATTTTTTTAATTATCTAACTAATTGATGTATTGATGATTTCTAGTGTAAGTCACCCATAAATATAATGAGTTAACCTTATAAGATAATTTAATAGTTTAATTACCAATGAGTTAATGAGTTTTTTATCTGATAATCATGGCACATCTAAGAATACTAATGAATCTCTCGTTTGAAATCAATGGTATTTTTGTTCGTTAGAGTTGAATTTAACAAAAAAAATAAAGAAAAATATTAACCTTATTAAAAATCAAAATAACCTCCAATGTTTTGTTATTCGTTCTAATTTTCTATGTTATTTATATACTCTCAATTATCAATAACCAAAATAAAGATTCGTAATTGTCATACATCGATGCTTACTATTGCGGGAACCTATATAATAAACTAAAAGCCAATAATCTCTTATCAGATCGTCAAACAATGTTATTATCAATTAGCAATGTTAAAGTGCGTAGTTGGTGATGATGCAGAATGCTCTTAATTGTCTCTTTCAAGAGTAGCATAAACCAGGAATATCCATTAAGGTTAGTGCAAGTGATGAAGTGGAAATAAAGCCAGATAGGAAAGGAAATACATAGTACTGCAATTAATTAAATTAAAGCAGTTCGGGTGGTTGTCTTGATCATTTGATTTCTTAATTACAAAGTTAGAAATTGCAAAGCTACAACTAATCCAAACCCCAGTGGGCCAAACCCTAAATCCGGAATCCATGAGATCGAATCTTCATTAAACAAAGTATGGAAAGAGGAATCTTTTTTCATGAACAAGAAGACTTCGTCCAGGGTACCCCACTGGATATTCTTGAGATCCTCTTAAAATTTTAAGAATGGGTACTAGGTTATTTAACATTAATTATTTTTTTTAGTTGCCTGATTGATTTTGCTGCTTCCGCTCCATTATCTCTTCTCCCATAGGTCGACCCACCTGAGCAATACAAAAAAAAAATGCAAGGAAAACAGCAAAAACGACAAGCATAACGCGCACAGTTAGACACAAGTTTTTAAATGTGCACCCACCAGTAGTCGCATTCATACATTAGGTTCTTCAGTGGACCAGTCCTGACGGAGTCCTTTGAAACCCAGAAATAATGGAGGAGCTGGCAGATCTGCTTTGATTTATTTTCATCGTTCATTGTCGACTTTGCTTATTTTTTTAATGATGTAAGTGCAAGTATACGGAGAGGAACACGTGCATATCTTTTCTTACTTATTTTCGGTTATTGACTTTTATGCTATGCATCTGCTGTTAGGTGGTCATGGGCTTACCTAGTGATACTTGGGCCTCTCTCACCTCAAAAGCTAGCCTAAGAGGTGAGGCTTTCCCTCACACTTATATAGTGACCA
>JANKKB010028567.1:0-15429 GCA_026225775.1 Bursera palmeri | reverse complement strand
CGATACTTGGACTCACCGAGGACTATAATTAAGACTACCTACACTTGGGTAACACTTTCTAAGATGTAGCACTAGGGTAATGGGATTCCCATTCCTGAGCTTTTTTTTACCAACCAAACAACAAAAATGGGAATACCTCATTCCCATTCCCATTCCCATTCTCATATGTAATTATACCCAACCAAACGGACCCTTAGTGAAATTATATAATTACTCTTAACAATTGCGTCATCGATTGCGTAATATTCATAATAATCAAGGAGTGGGATCCACTATAATTAATTAACTGATCCCATTATAATTAATAATTAATATTTATAACAAAATTATGATATTTACATTTTAAAAAAGAGTCAAACTTTAATATAATTTATAAAATCCATCAAATGTAAATAATATAGCATATGGAGCTGCCACTGATCACGCATAGCTAACAAAAGGACTTAGAACCTTTACAACATCCGCATTCATAACGCATAAACAAACAAACAGAAACAGAGCCAGAACCAGAACGGTCTGCAATTGAAACTGTCAAAGATTTCAACAACTCTCTTCTCACGACTTGAATTTAATTAATACAAAACAATACAAGACTACCAGATTCTTCAGATTTCATATTTTCTCTCTCCAAAGTAAACATCATCAAATGGCATCATCGGCAACAAATTTCACAGCCTTCCTCTTCCTTTTCCCGGTTGGCCTACGCCGTCTCCTGTGCTCCTCTTCTCTCTATCTGAAAAACCCATCTCATTTCAGATCAAAGCTCTGGTATTTCTCCGACCAAAAACACAAAAATCTCGATCTTTATTTCCTAATAATCTCCCTTCCTATTGCCTCATTTAGCGAGTTCTTCTTCTTCTTGACGTTTTCAGGCCATCCCACTTACAAGTACTCCTTCTTTATGCAATCAGCTTTTCTTTTTCTCTGCTGGGTGCTCATTCTTGTCATCGTCATTCGTGAAAGTTACGACGCTTTTGTTGTCAACGAGACTTTTGCCTTCCTTCTCGCGGGAATTTCGTTCCTTGTGGAATATTCTGTGATTGGTAAAGGACTTGTAGGCCTTGCAGGGGTGGCTTATGAATTGTTAGGCGAATTGACTCTTATTTGCGCAAGTGCTTGCTTGGTTTTGTCTATCAAGCCAAGTGCATTCTTTGCTGAGTTTTTCTTGTCATGTGGGTTGATTTTCAAAGGGACTTGGCTGTTGCAAATTGGGTTATCTTTCTACACTGACGTGTTCGCATTCAAAGGTTGCCACAAGATTTCTCTTTCGGTAGCTAAAGAGAATGTGGATGTGAAGTGTGATCTTGGGGAGGATCGTCTGAGGGGAGTGGCGTTGGTCAACCTGTTGTTTGTTGCTCATACGATTGGGGTTGTTGTTGGGAGCTTTTTGTTGTTTGGATTGTTGTCAAGTTGGAGGAATTCGAGGAGTAGTGAGGCAAGCGGACCATTGTTACCGCAGCTTGACTCTGACAGCATGTTGCGTTCTGGTCCTGAATTGGAGCTTGAATAATGTGTATGTATGTTATTATTTCTTCTTTCCTTTTTCACCTGTCTTGTACAAAGATTTCCTTAAATGAAGTTTACTTATTTGTTCTTTCTTTATCATCAGGAAATTATTTGGTTGGCACATAGAGTTTGCTTTTTATATTTTCTTCGATCATTAAGTATTTTTTATGATCAATTCTTATTGTTTTTCATACTTGAAATTAATCAGAAATGTGAGATACCAAATGGTATTTGGCAACTGACTTGGGGACGGACTGAGTGCTCATACATAAATGTTTCTTGTGAGATATTTTGCTTATGCTAATGTTGCAAAGAAGTTTAGGAGAAGCAATATTTTAAAAGTTGGGCAATGCATACTCTTGCTTTATTCTTGAATCCCTTGCTGAGACATGGTTTGTGTGTAATTCCTAGATTTTCTTTCAAAAATGTTTGTGCATTTCCGCATGTCATTGCTTTACTTGTGCAAAACATCCACCGCAATGACGATCATATCTCCCCATTGTTTATAAAGTAATCATAGCTAGCGGGTATAGGGTGGTGATAACAACGGCTATTTTAAATTCATCTTGTTTCATAAGTGCTTCTGTTTCATAAGTGCTTCACTTTGACTCAAATATATGGTGACAGCTACTCTTTTTAGCTTGTGTCTGGAAATATTCTTGTTTTTAGATTTTATAAGTTGCTTCACCTGGTCAAAGTAAAATCTCAGTTTCATGAAACATATTTTGTAGCATATCTTATGTCATGTAGAGTTCGTCTGAAAGCCCTAAAAGGATGAAAGTATGCAACTCCAAGATGGGGTTGAGTGTTCAACGGCTTTTGGTTTCAACCAAGAGGTCAAGGGTTCAAATCCCCTCTAGGCCACTTTTTGAGCATTTTATCTCTCAAATTTCTTGGCTACCAAAACAGTCTAGAAGTAGCTACGAGTTAAGAATTCGGTGATTCGGTGAATTCACAAGGTTGAGGGACTTCTGGTATCTATAAAAAAAAGTCTATTATAAACAAATGCCAAAATAAGCTAAGTTTCTTCAGGCTTCACCTGACCTGAACCATTCTAAGTAGCTACTAGTTAAGAATTCGGTGAATTCACAGGGTCGAGGGATTTCTGGTATATATTAAAAAAAAAATATATATATATATATATCTTACAAACAAATGCTAAAATAAGCTAAGTTTCTTCAGGTTTAACCTCACCTGAACCATTCTACAGTTTAAAGCACATTTGGCATGTACATTTGTGACAATGAGAATCCGATAGGGGATCCCTTGTCCATATTTGCTCTAATCTTATCATGTATCTAATATTAGAATGATGTTTTACAAAAAATGGAGGGGAACAGCACTATCGTAGTTCTGTTTGGCCTCGCTTTGTCCTGCTGTGTAAATTAACTTGCCAACTTGCCATGTTCTCTCATCCCTTTCCAAGGGATAAGTTAGGCCCTAGTAGGCTCATTAATTTAGTGAAGTAACCAATAACACCAAATGGGGATTATCAGGGAACAGTAAAAGTTTATATAATTTCCTGTTTACTTGTTGTATTGAACATGGCCAAACTGCAACTAGAGAACAATTAATAGAGAAACTCAAGTCCACCATCTCTAGTAAAATATTATAGCCTAATGAGCAGGGAGAACAATAATTTGTTACTTTTTGGTTATGAATGGCAAATAAAATAAGCGAACTTCCCTGTTTAATGGATGAGTTGTTTCTAATTATATTTTGATTACAGGGGATTGCAATGGCATGATTTAGACCTGTTTAATAGATAAATTATTTCTAGTTTTCCTAGGAACTATAGATTGGAGATGTCTCTATTACCATTTCATTGCTCTCTCTCTCGGTGACAAGAATCAGTCTTACGTCCAGATTCAAAGATTTTCGTCAGCTGCTCTATCAGTTGTGTTTATTTTGTCCTAAATTTGTACTCCTAGCGTGAGATGATAAAAAAATTTTGTCGCTTGTCTAATTGATATCAAAGTGAAAGTACAAAGAACTTACTGATTTCATCTGGAATCATGTAGATTATCTCTATAAACTATGTTTCGTAAGCCAACTTCCCTTTTAAATTAGGTTATCAGCATCCTCATTATCAGATTTACTTTCTTGCTCACTTGGCCTTTCCATTTTTGAGGACTGAGAAAGAATCCAAAAAAATTCCCACTGATTCTCATAGGATAAGTTACAATTCACGATATCAATCCTTCTTTCGTGTATCTTTTTTTCTTTTGTCCCATAAAATTGATCTGAAATAATATTGGGAGAGGATCTTTGATAATTTTTTAACACAAAACTAGACACAAATTTATAGCCATTTATGCACATATTGCAATAGTTGAGATGATTGATGAGTTGGTATCATTAAATTTAACTTTTTGACTTTAAATCTCAACTATTGGATTTGGTAAGATCAAGGCTAGAAATTGGTATCAAGATTTTGTGTCTAAAAATCCCCTCCCAATAACATTTTATGGTTAATCTTTATTGCTAGGTGCAATTTGTCATTACCAGGTTCATGCATCAGTACATACAATTTGAGAAAGCAAAACAAGTATATGTGACTGTAAACGTCATCTCTAGTAGAACATGTGACTAGGAGTATCCCTAGGCAAGTTTAAATAGATTTGAAAGAGCAGGTTTTAGAGTCTTGGGTAGAATTAGATAGAGCAGAACTTCCATTGAGGGAAACTGGAGTTCCTCATCAGCATCCTTATCCTTAAGCTGTGATGGCAATGGCAAGTAGCTGAATCGTTTGTGGCCCCTTCGAGGTAAGTATTCTCATGCTATGTAGTAGGGATATCAATACTCTGTTGGTAACTCTCACCATTTGTATCATCTCATTTGATGTCAATTCATGGCTCCGTTTCTTACAAGATATTTATGAGATACGTGTATTGATAAATTAGCTTACCTGCATGTAGGTTGTTGTTTATCAAAAGAGGTCATTGTTTTGCTCAAAGTTTGACTATAAATTAGTATCACCCTTCAAAGGCAGGAGAATGAGGTTAGAAACTAAGAGCATTTCTGAGGAGATAATGCCCTTCTAATTCCCTCAAGTCTGCCGGGTGGCTTCAGTAGATTCACTGCTATATACACAGGCAGCTCCTAAAAATTTCGTATATATCTTCCTTACCAGCACACTTGTAAGAAGCAAAGTAAAGGCAAGGGGTTCAGCTCTGGGATTTCCAGAAATGTACTTCTGGATTTAACTTTATGAAGTTCAGATTATGTTGAAATGTCTATGATTATTAAACAAGAGAGTAACGTAATAGCTTTTTTTTTTTTTTTTTCTCTATGTTGGTGCATAAATGGATGTTTTTGAATTGTCAAATATTCTAGTCATATTTTTTTTCTTATGATGAGCCTGAAGCCTTTTTAATTGTTGTGTGATCCTTGCCTCGATTTTACCAAATTTTAATTAATTGAAGGTTTGTGTGTAATATTTTCGGAGAAAATCTTTTTTTTGCAAGTGTGCTGTTTGCTTCTCTTTTTGGAAATTTTAACCTGAAATTTTTCTTAATAAAGTTTTGAATTGTCAAGTATGTTATCTACATTTTTTGCCAAATGTATATCTATTGCTTTTGAGTTAAATCTTTTAATGTCATCTTTTCACCTATTACGATATGACATGATCTTATAAGTGAAAAATGGTTAAAATATTGTTTCTTTAATTTTATACATATGACATAACCTGGAGATAGTATGCTTTTTTGAACATCAAGGTGTCTTATTTTATTTATACATGTCCTAAACAAGATAGGCTGAGATAGATTAAGAATTTCTGTTTTTTAGTTTGCAAAACTTCAGAAGTTTTAGATATTGCAAGTTGCTAATAGTATTATTGATGTTGAAAGAATCATGCGCACAGATTTATTTTGTTACAGTAAAAAAAGTGTCAGAAGTCAATATATGGCACTGATTGCTGTGTGCTAACTTCATAACAAACACAGTCATAGATAACTACACAGCATACATTAATCTAATTTAGTATATCCCAAGGAAGATGAAAACTTTGGGATTGTCAACCATCGTTGACGAAAACGTCTAAATCCATGGATTTTAATCCGGAAACGGATTCTCTTGATCTTCCTTAAAAATTCACGACATCTGCGTTTTAGAAGATCAGACCTTGGTAACCTGATCAGTTTTCTCACAGACCTACGTCCTGCATTTGCTGGAAGACAAATAAAATTGCAGTTATAACAAAAATCAAAAGTTGCATATATAATTATATGGATGAGAAATAGGCAAATCACTTCATGTTGATAAATTTCCTTGAATACTGTAGTTTCCAATAGATGTCATGGTACGAGTGATGGGTTTACCTAAGTTAATCTCATGACTTGATCAACATCGAAAAACACTGGTCTGTGGCTTGATTCAGAAGGAAAAGACAGTGCTTTTACTATTTTCCTTTCTTTGTCCTTATTTACTATTAGCTGTATTGATTGATCTTAATTGGGCCAGATGTGGGCCATAGCCTCCTCCTGATGCAGCAAACTTTTATATGTCTACATATGAGATATCTATTACTATTAATGTAATAATATGGTCTAAATTTAGTTTTACTTATTTCAATTTCTAATTATCATATTAAAGTGAGTCTAAAATAAAAAAATAAAACACATAAGTTTAAGGTAGAATAAGATACATTGACACTTGAAAGTTATACTTAAACTCATCTAATGTTTACATTGTTATGGTATATTTCTTGCTTTCCTAATGCTTTGAGTCTTTTAAACGAAAATCAAAATTTATTACATATATTCTATTTATTTACTTCATCCTTTCTCTCATAATAACCTAGTACTGCCGTAGCAAAGGCTGGAAGCATACCTTGAATCTTCTTTTGAGTATGTTCTTCTTCTCCTAAGTTTGGCTTCTGCAGAATCTGCAAATTGAATATAGAAATTAGTATTTCTGTTTTGTCTGAGTCTAGCTGCCTTTTGAGACAAGATAGTTGTTTCATTAGATTTTGCTTATTTCTGGAATTCTGATTTATTATGTTTACTCCCAAGTAACCCTCACATTAGAGAATAAACAGAAAGAAAAATAATATGTTTTTAATTGTAAAGGTATAACTATTTACATAATGTAGACTATGATGCTACTTGTGTTTTTAAGGTTTAGTTAGGTACCTCAACCAAACTTTCCAAACGATTTCTCAGCCTTCTTTGTATGAAACCTTTGGTGCACTATTTGGACAATCTTGTCAGTCAGAAATGTAAGAAGGCTATTGCTAAAAAATCCACGAAAATTGAGAGAAAATTTTGCAGAAAAAGAATTAGGAAAAAAAAATCATATGTTACCTTTACATGGTATTTCATATAAGCATTGAAGTTCAGTAAACTCCACACAGTCTTGTCTAGTCTTTTACCTTTAATGTGACGTGGATAAATATCTGTAAATATGTCATGCCAATGTTAATTGGAGCCAGCTTAATCTTTATTTGATACTGGAAAAACCAACCCCGAAGACTATATTGATAAAAATAAAATGCTTTTATTCATTTCCATATTTTCAGAGTGTTATAATCATTTCATAAAGACTGACAGATGCAAGAATATATTTTTAGATAAGCATGAGTTGAGGTGAAGGTTTTATTGTGTTTAAGAGGAAAAGATATATCTTTTGGGTATTTGTGTTTATATGGTAGAAGTCTTGATTAATAGCTGAGCTCTTACATTCTTTCTGTGTAATTACTTGATGAAATACTTCATACTCTTGTTATTGCTCTGCACAATTTGGTCAAGTTGGAAGAAAGATCATACCAAATGTGACAAATCCTCCATTTGTGCTCAAATCTTCGAAACGTTCCCCTCTCAGTTCTGGAGGAGGTATTGGTGACCAGCAGCACGGAGGTGCTTTAGCCCATTTTTCCGAACTTCCCACATCCATAAGCTCCTGTCACATGGTAATTAAGTATTTCCAAGGAACAGAAAAAGATTTTGTTTTTCAGTGTTTAGTTTATGTCAGTACAAACCTGAAAGAAGGCTGTTGCTATAATCACATCTGACTGTTCTTTGAAACGCATTGGAAATACTGCACTGATTTTTTGTGGCTGCCAAACTCATGAAATTTTTCTATTTAGACAATTTAGAGTTAATAGTGCATGTCTGTGATTTTTTGCATCAGTATGTGAATCGTACAACAGTATCATTAATTTCGTCAATATTCTGAGTTGGATCTGGTGCCTTTTACAACAATTTGTGAGGAGATAAGATAAACTGAAATTCTGAACTTTAGATATGACTTGAACTGAAAGGAAACATCAAATGTTTTTAAATATTGGCTGCAGAAAGTTGTTGATCTATTAGAGAGTCCAAGTAGTTGGAAATTGCTCCCGAAATAAATTTTTGGATTTAAAAAATTAATCTCATTAAGTTTCTTAAAAAAAAAATTATTGTTTGCTACATAATTATTTGAAGTCTTGGCCTACTTGAATTTAAGCAGCGGTGTTCATGCATATGCATTCTCAATTGCGAAATCTTGTTATGATGTTGTTAATGAAGTCTCATGGTTTCCATTGGACTTCATCCTCATTTTTCCATTGAAGTTAATTATTTTTTATGTGGAGCTTACCTGTTTGATGACGTAGAAAGGTTCTCGTGGGTGATAGATGAGTTTGATTGGTTTGTACATCCCTTGAGATGTATCCTCAGAGTTCACATTCCACAACATTTCTTTCAGCTGAGAACTTAGAATTGTTGCTTGCACTGTGGAAATTTCTGCTATTACCTTCTCAGAGCCTGAAACAGGAGAGAAATGCTTCAATCTGATTTTAGATATTGGGTAGTATGTAAATTTCATACATTTAAGTGAATGTTTTTATAGTGCATCTTTTGTTAATAAGAAATTTGTCATAGAAGATCATTTGGTTAAATATGTGCTTCAAAATTCATTTGTAATATAATTGTTATGTGATTCTCCATTGTTAACAAGATAGCTAGCTTAGATTAAAAAGTGGAGTCATTTTGTTAGAATAATAGAGATAATGCTGCTATTATGAATTGTTGGAAACACCGATTAGTTAGATAACATTGAGGTGGTGTGAAGGATTACCAGACCTTTGCCATGTGGAATCTTAGCAAGGTTGAGTTTTAGAGTGAGCTGGTATCCCTCTTTTGCGGGCTCAACAATCTCCACAACATCAGCAGAAATTCCCCTTACCATCTCCATTGTGTAATGAGAAAGATCATATGAAAGCAGGTCCCCTTGGGACAGCAGTGGAGTTGCTATTGACAAGTAGACATGCTGTGGATCTGATACTGAAGACTGTTAAACATTACAAGGAATCAGCAGAGAAATTCTCATATCTTTTGTTGAATGTCTCTATATGTCCTGGTCATGACACTGTTCACACACATACAAGTGTTATTTTACCCAATAACCTGATCTTTTCTGCAGTGAAGTTGATATTAAAACTGGACCTAATTGGTTTCAGAATTCTGCCTAAAGTACCATATTTCTACTAGCTTTTTACTCATCTCAAGAATCCTTAAACTAAGCCTTAGTATTTGCGTTTTGCATGGTACTGATCTTGGTTGTGAATATTTAACTATGCTCTTATTCTGTAAATTTCATCTGATAACGCATGAATGATGGACTAATTGCTTGATGCACTTCTTTGAACATTGGCATCATCTAGTCTTGGCAAATGAAGTAGAAAATTGCATATTCATTGATTACATGAGTTGACTTGTGACGTTTGAAACTCAAAACCACATTAAAAGATTTCTGAAAGTTTACCTGTATGTAGTATTCCACAGACCCAAATTCATGCAAGTGATGATCAATCTCAATGGGTTTTTCAGCACTGTCATCAAAAGAACATAACAAATAATCAGAATGGATTTTGTGCTCACTAATGCTATACTGTTTTTATCCTCTTAATTGATCAATACGTTAACCCATCGTTGACTTCTCCAGATACCCTAAGATTATATGGTGTGCTGTGGTTAATCGAGCCAAATGATGGAACCTTTCAAGAGTCTGTTTAGCCATGTTTTCCACTTTCCGAATTTGGGATTGACACTCAGAAATCAGTGAAATGAAAAGCTTTCTCTACTCATTTAGCGTGTTGGCTTTAGTACCAAATACGTTAAGAATCCTACTCAGCCATGTCCCACCAACAACATTGTTGGACATATCACTGCACATTGCTTGTCTATCTGGAAACCACCAAAATCACTGTGGCGCCCATTTATGAGGCGCTCTCCCCCATTTGGTTTCCAGATTAATAAATCCTCTTCAATGATATCTATCTTAGACCATTTTCTGAGGTCTAACATTCTATCATTCTGTGCATGATGATAAGGTGAATTGCATATTCATGTCGTGTCTAACATCGAAAAGAAAGCAAAATAGCTTATGGCAATAAAAAGCATTTCCAGGATTGACTCCGGAGTACAAATGTTGTCAGTTTTTGTTCTCTTTTTGGGTTTATTCAGAATTTCCAATGCTTTACTTACTATGTAAAAATAGTAAAAATTATTAATCCAGCATGTAAATTACAACTCTACCTTTTTTTTTTTAAATAGTATTTTTAAAATAAATTAATCAACATGTTTTTGAATTTTAAAATACAAAATTAAATTTCTAGTTTGTAATTTGCTGAACATTCATACATGACTTTACTTCACATATGTATTAACCATGAACGTTGCAGAGAAGCTTCACATATGTATTAACCACATTTCCTCATTTGTAACAACAACAGTAGATATTAATGAAAAAATCTGAACCCACAGAAAAGCTTAAACTGAGTTAGCTTACCGGTACAATTTGAGCAGGATCCTCTTAAGAGATGGGGAGGCTCTTTCAAAGCAAGCTGCCATTCTGAAAAATCCTGCAACACTCTCTTGTCATAAACACAGTAATGCCCTCAGTTTCCTTATGAAGATTTATTCAAAGTGCAAAGTTTGTTGCAATCAATCATTTCTGGCTAGCTAGCTACCTTTGCTTCGAAGCAAGTTTACCTACTACTCTTTATCTCTTATTATCATTCTCATCATCTGCTTTACCATTCACTTGTTTGTGAACTACGTTAAGTAGATCACTCGTCTGTATCTGTATATCATTTTTCTTGTTAGATTTTGTGTTTAGACTACGATCCATACAAGAGCTTTGCATGTGATTGCATAATACGTCACATTTTATTTTGGTCTCATCCTGTATAGGTGCATAAATTCCAAAACTATGTCCTGGTTTTAAGGGAAATTATATCAAATATCTAAAATTAGGGGGCTGATTGTGAAAAATAGCTAGACCTCCTAATTACTTACAACTCCCTCTCCAAAAACCGTTAAAGAGATCAAAATATCCTCAATTTAATATAACCCACACTATCTCTCTCCCTCTCACGTTTTGCTTCTTCTTCTCCATACACATCACTTCATCTATCTCTTATTCACTCTCAATCTAACACATTGAAAAACTCAGAGCTCTCACTCTCATTACACTCTTTCACTCTCATTATCAACATTTGTGAAGAATAAAGGATAAAGTGGCAAAAGTTACAGAGGAAAGTAAATATTTCATCTCTCTAATAGATTAGTTATTGAAAATGTAAGATCATAGTTAGGACTTGTGTTATAATGTTGATTTTGTATTTAAATCGAAGTTAGTAGTTGTAGATTTGGAAAAATTGAAGAAGAATTTCAAAATAGTCGATCTGTAGGTCGTTGGATCAATCAAGACTGATCGGACTAATTGGTCCAAACTGTTGGACACAAGAGACGGACAATTAGTCTGATAAGGATCGATTGGTCCAAACTTATATAGACCATATCAGGACCGATTGGTCCTTATCGATCTAACTGGCAAGACCGATAAGGACCTATCGGTCCATCTCCTGAATCAATTGGTCCAGACTAGTGAACCAATGAGGATCGATCAGTCCTTATTGGTTCAACCAGTTAGACTGGCAGGATCAATTGGTGGTTTCAACTGTCTAGACTGATCAGTCCATCTCTGAACCAACTGGCCTAGACCTCTGAAACCAGGTCAGAACCAATCAGTCCTGCCAGTTTAGGCAATTGGACGGAGCGATCTTGTTCAGGACCAAACAGTTTATTTAACATATTTAGGATTTCTCACCAAAATTGCCCAAATATTCAATATTTCGCATGAAACTTATATTTATTGTGATTACATTTACAGGATAATAGAAGTGTATTTTCTGCTGCACTGCAGTGGTTGTCAGGAGATGGATCAAAATAGTTCACTTAATTATATTGGAGGAAAAGTAATAGGATTATCAGTCTCAAAGGATATTAGATTTAATCAATTAGTAGAATTATTGTATGAAACATTTGACTTTGAACCAGATAAATGTATCTTAAAATTAGTAACTAGATTTCTCACAATGGGTCAGAAGAATCCCTAATCGTTACTTTAAAGAATGATAGGGCTTTGAAGTTCTTTCTTCAATATTATAGTACAAGTGAGACGAAATTACCTCAATTGATTGTGGTAGTTAGGGTAAAAGCTAATAGGAGTAATCCATCGGTAACATTACGGGGTAAAGGTAAGCATGTTACATGGGAGGAAAAAGTGTTCACCCCAATATTTCGTTCAGCAAACAAAAATAATCAAATAAGTCATTCGACCCCTATAACATCATCATACCCTTTGAATTGCCCTACTGATGATGCATGTCCTATTAGCAAGTGAGATAATGAAGATGATGAAATCAACCCATCATTTGATATTATTCTTGAGCAACAAATAGCATGTCTTGAAGTAATACAGAAAATGAAATCACTTGGGAATCTCGAGTATGATCAATTGGAGGATAGTGATTTTGATAATAGTATTGGTGAAGGCAATGACTCATCTATTAATGACTTCCCCCCTATGAATGATGTTGAATCCTAGGTGTTAAGGAATCATGTGGAATCCCCAGTTGTCAACAACATTCATCAAAGCACGGGTACATATATCTAATGTTAATGGTGGTCCTGTAGCTCGATGCGATAAACAACATGGCCTTGAACAACCAAATCTATCCTATATCAAATATAAAAATAGTAGTAAAAAGCAATTGGCTTTAAATACGAAAAATTTTGCTTGGAGGAAAAATATTAGAGATATACCTAAAAGATATAAGAACATCCAAACAAGTCATAATTCTCAGTCACATATTCACCTTTCTTTTTTTTCAAACGTATTTTTCCCTCATTCCTTTGAGAATGGTTGAAATGCAATCAAACATCACACTGTAACATTGTGAACCCAATGGATAATCGTTAAAGAAGTCCAGATCATCAACCATTTGAAGAAAGTGAAGCGAAATGGATCATTTTCTACTTTTGTATAGGAGGAACTACTCTAAAAAATAGAACAATGCCAACTTCATGGCATTCTCATCCGGAAGAGCTGTAAAATCCAACCGATCTAATGCGTCATCCAGATAAAAAAATTATGTAACATTAAATGTTTATGTGTCCTTTGGTCTAGGTGGTGCTTTTGGCTTAAAATCTAGTTGTTTTCCTGTACATAAACTTGTTATGAGGCCAAATTCATAACGTGAGAATCTGATGAGCATCCTGAAACAAGTCAATCCACAAATAAAAAATTAATGTTACATACACATTGGACAAAAATCCAATTAATGTTAAATGTCATTAATATTAAGAATAGGTAACTACATACTTGAAATTAGAAACCATATCTCATATTCAAGACCAACTGTCTCAACCTCTATAAGTAATATCTAATGAATCAAATACCCGAAAAACAATAAATCATGTATATCGAGAAGGTGGCTGAAACATATACTACGGAATATCTCTTATTGTCTCACACTAAGCTTACCATTAACCAATTTAATTGCTTTGAAATTTGACATATAAGTAGCTTGGCCATTGTAATGATGCTCCAATCTAGTCTTCAAGTTCAAAATGACGTAACGATGAGTATCCATTTTATATCTAAAAGAGAAAAACAAAAAATTATTATATCTAATGTATAGTATGTATACTTACTTATTATGCTTAAAATCAATTTACTCTAAATAATTTATTTTTTGTGATTTATATGATTATAATTACATTTTAATATATATAATTACTTATTAATTAATTCAATTATTTATGATAAATTATTAAATTATATGGTGAAATATACTGTCCTAAATAATATATTATTGATAATAAAAAATTATTAATGATATATATTTTATTTTTAAGTATTTTATAAATTATTATGTAAAAATTTTAGACATAATAATTAATTAATTAATTAATTTTTATCAATTATTATTTATTTGTATCATTTAATTAATTATTTAAATTAATGGCCAATTATTTTTTATTATTTTATTATTTATTTGTGTTATTTAATTAATTATTTCAATTAATGGCCAATTAGTTATTTATTATTTTATTATTTAATTAATTATTTCGATTAATGGACAATTATTTACTTATTATTATCTGTATTATTTAATTAGTTATTTCAATTAATGGCCAATAGTTCGCTTATTATTTTATTAGTTATTTGTTTTAATTTATTATTTAATTATTTATTTTCTATTACTTTAAATTAATACCCCATTATTTACTTATTATTTTATTATTTATTTGTATTACTTTATTATTTATAGTATTTATTTATTATTATTTATTTATTTATTTAAATTAATGACCCATTATTTACTTATTATTATATTTTATATTATTTAATTTAATTTTTAAATTAATGGCCAAATATTTACAAAATATTTTATTATTTATTGTATTACTTAAATTAATGGCCAATTATTTATTTATTATGTATTATTTAATTAATTATTTCAAATAATTGCCAGTTATTTACTTGTTATTTTATTATTTATTTTTATTAATGTATTTGCTATATTATTTATTATTAATTTATTTATTATGGCCAATTATTTATTTATTTTTTTATTAATATTATTTATTTGTATTACTTCATGATTTAATTAATATATTCTTTTTTATGATTTAATTAATTTATTCTTTAATTAGATAATTATTTAATCAAATATTGTTTTATTTATTTATTTATTTAATATCTTTACTAATTAATTATTTATTTACTAATTTATTAGTTATTTAATAAATAAATTATTTATTTATATAATTATTTATTATTATTTACCTTTTATATAATTTTTTATTTAAAATTAATCTGAGATTCTACCGGTCCGTCCAACCAGTAGCATTTCTGGGCTTCTAGGTTTATCTTCCATCCCAAATAATGCACATTGAAACCAAATTTTCCTATCTTTAAGACCACATCTAATAGATTGACACACGTGCTTTTATTCATTAGTTTTTAATACTTGAAATTTTAATACATCCTTTGCTTAGAGTGGGGCAGAATTTCAGAACAAAAAACAGAAAGAAATATATTTTATAGAAGAAAATAATAACCTTGAATTTGTCATATTATACACATTTTACTTTAAGTAGGTCCTTCTGCTTTTATGAATTTGTTTGTTTATGGTACAACATCTTTGAGGGTATGGTAAGGGTATTTTGGATATTTTGGGAACTAGAGTTTTGTTATATATTCATATTGATGTAACCCTAATTTACAATATAGTAAATACTTTTGCCGTCATAGTGGACGTAGACACATAGCCGAACTACTATAATTCCTCGTGTGATTTCTTCTCCTTTTCTCCTTTAATTCCATTTATTGCACAACAACATGCAAACCTGTACAACATGCAAACCTGTGCTATCAACATTGAAAAAAATGCTATCTTTTCATTTTTCATTTTTCATTTTCTTTTCTTCTTAATTGATTCCTCGGGTCCGTTTGGTTTGAACTCCGAAATCGGAATCGGAATGGTTATTCATTTCTCCTGTTTGGTACAATATGGAATCGGAATCCGATTCCTGTGGAAGTTGTTTGGATTATAAAAAGTCCGGAATCGGAATTAATATCAAAATT
>JANKKB010028566.1:0-15427 GCA_026225775.1 Bursera palmeri | reverse complement strand
TTTTTTTTTCTAATTAAGGTGGCTTGGCATATCGTGTAATCTCTCGTTAGGTCCAAAAGTTATTCTTTATATTAAAGTTAGTATGGTGACGTGCCGCCTCTCACCTTTTTGAAACTTGATTGGACCAACCAACCAAAGATTAGTTCTAGCACATTGGCTATTTATTAGCTGTATTTAGATGGCAGGAGTCAAAATCATAGTTTGGAGATCGGTTTTATCGTGTCCAATTTCTCAATATTGCATTGCATCTAAGCCGACTGATGGGGAGCTGTGTTTGGTATGAGGTGGACCATCATAAACATTTCTTTATTTTCACATGAGACAATCAATTATTATAATAATAACCTGGAAAATTGCAATTTCTGCTGTCTCCTTCCTACCCCATCAGGCTACACACCACATTGTAGACAATGGTGCTTCACATTCCCATGTCTACTTAAAAAGAGTTGTATAAAACAGACTGTTGGAATGTCCAAGTCATTTGCAAGATCACCCCATTTGCTCTACAGCTGGCAAAGTGTCGGTTCCGGCAGCATTATATTATCTAATACTACTACCACTTCCACCACAAAATCATGTTTTCTGAGCATGAGCATAAAATTGATTCCATTCCATGCACTGATAATTTACCACATTTGCTTGCGTTTATCTATGTTAGACCTTAAGACTCTAGATTTATTACCATTTTCATCACAACCCCAAATGAGATGAGGTTTAGACTCTTACAAGCAATGATTACTAACTACCTTCATTGACTTCCCACCTCATAGGTGGCGTTTGCCTCGGCTAGCCGCTGATTTTACAAGACAGATTTTTATTAAAGTCCAAGAGTGCCAAGCCAGTTTTCGCATGCTGTTTATTTAGGGAAATTGATCAACATAAATTTTGAAAAAATAATTAATTTTATATTTTATTAAATTAATATTTATCTTTCAAAAATTAATACTCATCTTTTATATTATTGAGAGATAAATATTAATCTTTAAAAAAATAATATTAATTTAATAAAAATTTAAAGTTAAATATCTTTTCAAAATTTATTCTTAAGAGAAACATCCTCTTTTGTTTATAAGCTCATTAGTGTTGTCACATCTTCATCCTACCACTCGCACCATTCATTCAAATACATTGTAATGGTAAAAGTGCCAACTGTCAAGAGTAATTAACGCTTCCGTTAAGGGTCTCGAAACCATATATGCATGAGAAATTCTTAAAAAAAGATATAAACTAGGAAAGTGTTTTAGAAAATAATTTTAGTTTTTAAATATAGATAAAAGTCTATAAATTAGAGGTATTATTTGTTTTAAAAGTATTTAAAATTATTATTATTTTTATTTTTATTATGTATAAATGATCAAAATAGATATGTGTATTATATTTTTATAATATTTAATTAATAATATTTTATAATCAATTATTATTTTTTCCATTATTTATAATAATTTTCATTCAAATAATTTATAATATTTAAAAAAATTATTTTTTAAAATTCATTTTAATATAAAAATTTAAATTTAATATTATAATTCCAAAATAGACATATATTTGTAAAATAATTTAAAAATTAATAAAATCATATTAAATACATACATGTACAATAAAATAAAATTATAATTATAATACATTTTATTAAATTCAATAAATATTAATTATAAAAACCAAGTTTAATATAATATGTTAATAATATAATCAAAATAGAAAGATAATTTTATATTTTCAAAATTTTTTATAAGGATAATTTTGATTTTTTATATTCTGGAAGTAGAATCAACCCTCAAAAAGCTAAACTTTTTATAAAACCAACTTCTTTTTAAAGTAATTTTAAAAACATTCTCAAACATATTATATTATTTTTACTATAAAAATAAGTAGCATTTCCAAACTGACCCTTAGTATCTTGCCATATATGATACATAAGTTAAATTACAAAAAAGAAATCCTAAAATAAAAAATAAATAAATTAAAATTAAAATAAAATCCAAATTGAATAAGAAGAAAACCAATTTATTTGCTTAGCTAACCTTTTAAGCAGTTAGTAGGCACATTCTTTGTGACCAGCCTCTTTGTACTTGGGCCACTGTAGGAGGTAGAAGGCCCAGGCCCAATCTACGATGAGTAGTCGTTAATAACACAAAATGAAGGGGCAGTCATGACATTTGAATAAAAATCGAAAACGGAAAAGCGAAGCAAACTTTGGCTCCCAACATTTCAACTTGACCATCATTTCCCTCCAATTCCTCGCACGCACACTTTTGATTATAATCTAATCCATCTACGGCTCATCATTACTGTCTCTGCCACCAATAATATTTTGGAATTTCATAAATTAAGCAAAGGTCACTTCTTTTCTCCCTTCCACTTATTTCATTTCATTTCTAATCTAGGGTTTTCATTTTCCCGATTCTAGGGTTTACGGTTCCTTCACTTTTTCATTTCAAGAATTAATTAGATTACGGAAAATCTTTGATTTTTTTTGTGTGCTGGGATTTGATAGACTGTTGTAAAGCTTCTGACTTTCTTCTACTTCTTTAACGGCTTCTTCAGGTATCTTATTATTGTTGGTTTTCATTGGATTCGTATATTTTTACTGCTAAAATTGATTTAGAGTTTTTGGTTTATCCACATTGTTAGTGCGTCTACTCTTTTACAATTTGTTATTTGCTTGCTGAGAATTTTTTTCGGGGAAAAAACCGATGTGAGTATGGAAACTGGATTGTAACATGTGGTTTTCTCTGGCTCGTCTTAATCTTTTTTGTTTAGGAAAAATGGCCTTCTATCTGTTTCTGAGAAATGTGGGAAAATAAAGATGTTTTGGATTTTTTTTGGGGGTTATGTGAGAGAATTAAAAATTTTTCATTATCAAGTCTTGTGTGGTTGTTTAACTACTCGTGACGAGTTATTTGTAGATTTGTACTTAAAACGTCACCAATAACTAAATAGTCTAATATTATATTTCTTCCCGTTTCCAGTTTCACGCCTGAGGTTTGTATTCAAATTGTTTTCTTGATGTAACCGTTTATTGTCTTCTGACTTATGTCTTGATTGCTTTCATGGTGTTTTGAACTCGCCACCGATTGGTTAACTGTGGATAAGATATTCAGAAAGTTGTATCGTTTTTTATATTTAATATGTGCACCAAACATTTATTTTTCTTGAGCAATTCAAAGACGTTTCTAAATTATGGGGCACGTTTGGTAGTTTATTTTGTCTTTTTTACTTAAAAGATGTATATTCAAGAACAAGAGCACAAAACTGTCTTCTTTTGTTTTTAAGACTAGTAGACATTTGGGTTGTTAGAATTAGTTTTTGAGTCTTACGACTTAACTTGTAAAATTATTATTAGTTTTAATTAAAAAAACACATAATAAACAATTTTATAGCCCTTCATAATTGTTGCTGCAAACAACAAAACAACATATATTCAAACTCAGAAGTGTTTTATAATGGCTTTCTTGAGATCAATCTTGTAAAGTCGTTGGCCAGCAACTTGGTAAGTTTAGAACATAATTGTTTTGAAAACAGTTAACCATAATGCTCTTAGGTTTATATTTGTCTATAGCTTCAGGGTTCTTGTATGAATCTTTTTGGAGAATCTATATTGGCTCTTTCATTTATGACAATGGATGCTATAATTTTGCATCAAGTTTGTATATGGAGCATTAAGTCACTTGTGCCTTTCTTTTATATTAACTGCTCTACGAATGTTGTTGACTATGATGATTTGTCCCCTATTCTTACTAATAAAGCTGTGCAATCTTAGCTTGTTTAATCAAAAGACTTCTCTTGCTAGGCATGTATAAATTTAGTAATAACCTTGTATGACCTTTTCTGAATTGGAAGAAAAAGGTTTATTCATATCACCAGTCACGTTCTTATTATTGTCATTGTACATCTGCTATCTTATGTGGAGCACAATTTTTTTTTTGTTCAGTGGCATTAGATTGAATCTTTTTAATTTTAGCATATGAGAGGTCCACCACTGCTATTGCTCATAGCCTCAAACTGTAATTTCTACACTGCTGTTATTGCTATTACCTCAAGCATTAGAACTGCTCTTGCTGCCTTCAACCCACAATAGTGCCTCTGTTAACATGACTGGCACCTGGCTTTATGCTGTAACTTTTAAGATTGGAGATAAAACACCTAATATTAACATATTAATAATATTCATGTGAGTTGATTTTGGTATAGGTTTGTAATATAATTCTATTACATGATTCCAGGTAACGTGACCATGGATTCTACAACACAAACTTTCCAACACCGCACATTATCAGTCAAATTGTGGCCCCCTAGTCAGAGTACCAGGCTGATGCTTGTTGAGCGAATGACCAAGAATCTTACAACTCCATCTATTTTTTCTAGAAAGTATGGCCTACTGAGCAAAGAAGAGGCTGAAGAGGATGCCAAGCAAATAGAAGAGTTAGCTTTTGCAGCTGCAAATCAAAACTATGAGAAGGAGCCAGATGGTGATGGAGGTTCTGCAGTGCAAATTTATGCCAAAGAATCCAGTAAGCTAATGTTGGAAGTTATTAAAAGAGGCCCTAGAGCAAAGGAGGATGGAGAGGTGATGATAGCTGATAAAGCTATGAATGCCAGTAAAACCATCTTTGATATATCTGGAGGTCGTCGGGCATTTATTGAAGAAGAGGAGGCTGAGGACCTTCTAGGGCTGTTAAGGGATCCAGGAAATTCATTCACCAAGATATGTTTCAGCAACAGAAGTTTTGGCTTGGGTGCAGCCAGAGTTGCAGTGCCTATTCTGAAATCCATTAAGGATAATTTGACTGAAGTAGACCTATCAGATTTTATTGCAGGAAGGCCGGAGACTGAGGCCCTTGAAGTCATAAATATGTTCTCCTCTGCCTTGGAAGGTTGTCAATTGAGGTGCCTAAACCTTTCAAACAATGCGTTGGGTGAGAAGGGTGTAAGGGCGTTTGGGACACTACTCAAATCACAGAATGATTTGGAGGAGCTTTATTTGATGAATGATGGTATCTCCGAGGAAGCTGCCCAAGCAGTTTGTGAGCTAATTCCTTCCACTGAGAAGCTTAAGGTCCTTCATTTTCACAATAACATGACTGGAGATGAAGGTGCTGTTTCTATTGCTGAGATTGTGAAACATTCTCCGGTATTGGAGGATTTCCGGTGTTCTTCTACAAGAGTTGGCTCAGAGGGAGGTGTTGCCCTTGCTGAAGCGCTTGGGACGTGTACCCATCTGAAGAAGCTTGATCTTCGTGATAATATGTTTGGAGTGGAAGCTGGAGTAGCTCTGAGTAAAGCTTTGTATGCATTTGCAGATCTTACTGAGGTTTATCTTAGTTACCTAAACTTGGAGGATAAGGGGGCAGAAGCACTTGCCAATGCTCTCAAGGAGTCAGCACCCTCACTTGAAGTTCTGGAATTGGCTGGAAATGACATCACAGCCAAAGCTGCTTCTTCTTTGGCAGCTTGTATTGCAACAAAACAATTCCTCACCAAGTTAAACTTGTCTGAGAATGAACTGAAGGATGAAGGTGCTATTATGATTGGCAAATCATTAGAAGAGGGGCACGGTCAGTTAACAGAAGTTGATTTGAGCACAAACTCAATCAGAAGAGCTGGGGCTAGGCTCTGGGCACAGGTTGCTGTCAACAAGCCTGGTTTCAAAATGCTAAACATCAATGGTAATTTCATATCAGATGAGGGAATTGATGAGGTGAAGGATATATTCAAGCATTCACCTAATATGCTTGGGCCATTTGATGAGAATGACCCAGAAGGAGAAGATCTTGATGAGGAGGCTGACGATGAGGATGCTGATAATGAGGATGAACTGGAATCAAAACTTACGGAGCTTAAAATTGAGCAAGAGGGATAGAAATCGCAACACCTTAGCATTATTTGATGACATTTAGCCAGAAGTTCTAATTTTTTCCTTTTGATTGACAAGCTTGTTCTAAATAAGCTTGTCCAGTGGCATTATCTAAGTGTAGGAGATCCATTGATCTTCAGTTAGGTTTCAGAAGAGTGTCTTTCTTTCCATTAGGTATTAGAACATCTAGGTCTACTAGTTGTAGCCCCTTAAGTTTTAGATTCTGATTTAGAGAAGAGTATCATTTAGGGGATTATGTTGTTCTTTGTTAGTACTTGTATCTCAAGCATCTGGAAGATGGAGGCCATCTTTTCTGGATATATATGCTTTTAGCATTTTAATATACACTGGTAGCTAAATGCCTTAAAGAAACCATTTAATTTGAACATCATTTTAATCCTTTGCTTTCCTAATGGCTAGCGTATTTTTGTTATTCATTTAACTAGAATTTGTATGGCAACATCTCCTTGAGCAATTATGCCACAGTCATTGAGTTGTTCTAGGGTGATTATGACACGATTCGTGGGGTTTACACATTCATCTGCCTTAAATCTCTAACTGCAGAACAAGGCTTTACAGCATGTAACTTTATTTATTTAGTTTATTTTCTTTAGATGAAACGAAATAAATACACAGGAGTTTGACATAAGGGGAAGCATCTTACAGAAATAAAAGCAAAAATACAACTCATAGTCTCGTAAAATGGAGGAATCCAAGTAAGCATTTCTAAATTGGATGGTATCATACAGCTACTGGAACTTTAAGCGACTCTAATATCTTATCATCTATGTCAAACTGCATCGGCTTCTTATCACGCCCAATCTTGACATACTCCTCAAAACGCTCCTTCAAATCTTCAGGTAGGTTTGTGGTGGAGCGCCACCCCAAGATGTCCTTTGCAGCTCTTGGTTCTGCATAGAAATGCTGCATTTCCCATGGATGAGAAGGTTATCTTTTTGCATCTAAATAGTTTCGATTGAACAAGCAATTTCCCGAAATAGAATGAAGAAATTAACGGTTCCTCCATAAAGCCAATCGCTAACACCCTAATATAGTTCAACTATCATAAATAATCCGGACCCACAAGTCAGTGATTCAAATCAGGAAAGAACGCTGCATCTGATCAAATCCCAAACTTCCAGGTTCTGTAAATTTTCATTCTAGAGCAATTCTACAATTATATTTTACTGCAAATTTCATACTAGACAGTTTGGACAGGGAAGATATCAAGTGTGCGCCTTGAGCAGAATTGAATTGTAAGCCACTACGTTTAGAGTGCTGAATATTAAAGCAGAAGAAATGGCATTACCATATTACGGAAAGGAAAAGCTTTCTTTGCATCAACTACGACAGCTTTTGGGTCATAATGTACGATTTCGACCGGTAAACCTGCAGCTTGAGCGCATAGTTTGGCCATTCCATCAAGAGTCACAGCACGGTCACTTACACAGTTGAAGATGTTACAACATGCCGCTTCTGGGTTCTGGACAGCTAGAGTAAGCATAGAGGATAAGTCCCTGACATGGGCAATGTTTGTGAGTTGCATCCCTGAGCCAGGAATTGGCACTGGTCTATTCCTTACAATTCCTGTGGAGTTTAAATCACATCATATCCCGTTCATGAGCGTGAAATAACAACATTTCTATATTGATTCACTTTAGGAGATTGATTGAGATCATCCACTTACGATCAAAGAACCACTCCTCGCAGTCTTTGTTGTTTCCAGATCCAATCATATATTGTGGACGGAATACTGCCCAACCAAAATTCTCTCCACAATTACCAAAGTTCTCTGCAATATATTTCTCCACTCCTACATGACCAGCATCAGCTTTAACGACGTCCTGTAGCAAGTGAATATGTTGTTTCAGAAAGTTAATTCCATTTTTCTGATGCTGTTGGGGTCATATATATATATATATATAAAACACCATACCCCTTCAACATGAGGAGGCTCCTCAGTTGGCTTGTAGATTCCAGCACTGCTAATAAATAGGAATTGCTTCACGCCAGAACTCTTGGCCCAATCTGCCACTGGCCTATGTGTCAACAATATTATAATGAATTGCTTTAAATATGCATTCATTCAATAATATCAGTATCATTTTTTAAGTTGCTTTTAAATGTCAATTCATACCGTTATTTCTGCAAACTAAAAGAGTAAGCGTATATATATCTCGAATTCATGCTAACAATTAATCAAGCATAAGAGTGAAAGCAAACAGACCTCACAGTGTCCAGGTCCTTGCCATTGTTATCCAGCACCACATCAAATGCTGCTCCTCCCACAACTTTCCCAACTTCTGCCGGGTCTCCCCATACCGTCTTACCTCCAGCACTCACAATTTCCTACAAAACGTTTTATATTTTGAGTATCCGATTACTCTAAAGGCCTAAACGGTCACAAAGTGGAGGATCTGTAGAAAATTCTCTTACAGAGAATCTGCTGAAAGGAGGCTTCTTCATTTTGTCAGAGTTCTCATCACCAACGGTCAAGATGGTGACCTCATGGCCGCAACCCAGAAGCTCTTTTGCAAAGTAGAACCCGATAACTGCATGGCCGCCACTGTTTGTGTTAACAATAAGAACCTTCTTCTTCTCTGCAGCACTAGCCTTGACAGTGAAGGAGGCAGAAGATCGCCTGGAACTTGGAGGGTATGCAGAGAAAGAAGGAGAAATGGAGAGAAGAGAAGATAGTTTAGAAGAAGAGGAGAAAGAGAGGCACAAAGGAGGAGACAGGGAAGGTTGAGAAAGCTTGAAGGATGGTGAAGAGAAGAGCAGAGAGGAGGATGAGGAAGCAAGAGTAGCCATTAACTCTTGTTACTTTCTGCCCTTTCGTTGCCTGAGAACCTTGCATAGTAGATAAAGGTAACGGCCCGCCTTTTGCTTTGACAAACTTCCAGTTAAAATTCCCGGGTAACTTAGAGTCAGTTAAGAAAGTTTATCTGGTAATTTGAAATCAGATTTCAAATCTTGTATTTAACTTCGACTTTGATTATATGTATTCAATAGTTAGTGCATTTATTATCTCAAATTTATATCTTAAATGATGTGAATTATTAATTATTATCAAATGAATTTAAATTTTTGAGTGTGTAATAGTATTTTTATTTAATAATTTTATCTGGGTTTAATTAATAATCCAAGCATAAATGATTAATGAAAAAAAATCCAAAATAAAGCGGAAGCAGAATTTCAAAAGAAACAAGCGAAGATTGAGATAAAAGTAAAGATTAAAGATATAAATAAAAGTTTAATTGAAGTAATATCAGCAAGTATCTACCACTTTTTTATTTTTTATTTTTATCCTATATGCATTTTGATGCACAGTTTTTCTGTATCTTTCAACTCCTAAATGAGGTGGATTATACAGGGGTCTGAGTCACGAAAATAGAGTATAATTTAAAGATTATAGGTTATAGGATTGGTATAAGGCGATGCCGGCAGCTCAACGGAAAACACATTACCGTCAATAAATTATGGCCTTACAAAGGATGGCCAACCTGCACATGGCTGCGACCCTGTCGACTTTTGTATATGGCCATACCATAACAGAGATTGAATATCACCATCTCTTCCATAACTTAAAAAACTCAGCCGACTGAATTAGAAAACTATTCGTATAGGGTCTAACAGCGATTTTATCAACACATTGTCACAGCCCTCGACCGTTGTTTGATTTTGCAAGTGTGACAAAATAAATGATTGATATGTTGACCAGGGAGCATGGCATCTTCTACCGGATACTCATTTACAAGTAGTATCTGCCAGCTAGCCAGTTCTCTTTAGGTTGTCTTGAAACAACCATAAAGCAACAAAACATAGTAAAATGTCACTAAATGGTTTGACTTAATTCGTCACTTCATCACACTCAGGCCAAGACAAGAGTAGACAAATATAATAAATTTCTAGCCCTACGATTTTCATTTAGAAACCACAGCCGTCAGATTCAATGAGAGACCCCTCTGGGGCGCGGTGAAAAGCGTTGTCACTTTATTGGGTGGACCAAGTTCTTCAATTTTAGGTAGATAAAAATATTATATATATTACATAAACAAACATTTCTGATAGATTTTAGAACGTTAGCCAAATCGGCGCATCTATTTAAAACACTCATCTTGATGAGCTCCTTCAGAAACTAGCCGTTACATACTTTACACTCTATCACTTTCGCTTTCTCTTCCTCTTCCTCTAATGGCCGCTTCAGTGGATATACAGTCACCGGCCCGCCTAAACGAGGTATCTTCTATTCCCCTACTTTATATTTCCTTTATATCTCATCATTTCAAAGGCCTACTTTCTCATAGCTTTGTTTAATATTTGATTACAGGAGTCCACAAGCTTCATGGGCACTTCACCTCTCCACAGCCCATGTTCAGATAAGCGTTTCTGGAGCAATCTGCGTACCCGGATCGACTTAATTCTCGAAGATCGAGGTAGAAAGTTATCAGATGTCCAAAATCAACTAGACCCTTCTTCAACTAAACAAGGGGTGAGTTAGTGTTTCCATTTTCTGAATGATTACTGTGTACATTTTGTTGTAGATCGAAATTGTGCTTGATGGGTTTCTGGGAATTTTAATTCTTTTTGGTAGAAGAAGGGAGGATCGGATAGAGCTAAGCGATTGAAGGATGACTCACTGCTATTGCTACGAGGGTTTGACTCTGTTGCACACACTTTGTCTCAGCTGTCAAACAATCTTGAAAATGCTCTTCAGGTAATCTGAAGCTCCTCTGAAACTTTAGTATGCTATGTCAACTCAATCGAGTAAGTAAAGTAATATCACTTCTGAAAATGTTACTGAGCTTATTCTTCTCTGTTTCCAGGGAGCTAGAGATCTGGCTAAACCGCCCACATTGACTGAGATATTCCAGAGCAATCTGAGTAACTCAGAGAATAAAGAAGAGGATACAAGGAAACAACAAAAACAAGAAGAGACCAAAAAGGGAGTGAAGAGGAAGTTTGATCCTAACGAGAGTTCGGATGATCAGGGAGATGATTCTCAGAAGGAAAATGAGCCAAGTCCCATAGACAAGAGGATGAAGAAAGCCAAAAATGTAGGTCTCTCTACTTTCTGTTCAATGTAATTCTACCCGTCGAGTTTCTTGTGTTTTACTAATTGTTTGCTTGGATTTATGCAGCTTGCAATTTCCATGGCAACAAAAGCTGCTTCACTTGCAAGAGAGCTGAAATCCATAAAATCGGATTTATGTTTCATGCAAGAGAGATGCACTTTGCTTGACGAAGAGAACAGGAGGCTCAGAGATGGGTTTGTTAAAGGGATAAGGCCGGAGGAAGACGATCTGGTAGGCTTCTTTTGTCACTCTTTTACTTTCTACAAACATTTGCTTGAATAAGCGCTTAAAATGGCTATTCTGGCTGGATAGGTGAGGCTGCAATTGGAGGCACTGCTTGCGGAGAAATCCAGATTAGCAAATGAAAATGCAAATCTGATTAGGGAAAACCAATGCCTTCATCAGCTGGTAGAATATCACCAGATAACCTCCCACGATCTCTCTGCATCATACGAGGAAGTTATAAGAGGGATGTGCTTAGACTTTTCATCTCCATCATCAGCCGTAGCAGAAGAGGCTGACAATGCAGATGGCGATGATGCTAATTATGATGAAGTTGCAGAAACACCTCGGACCAATATTTTTGGTTTATCCACTTCTCTTGATGAGCGCTTTCACGAAGAACAGCACTAGGTATTCATAATTAGCTGGCAAAGCAAATGGGTTGCTTCAGGTTTCAAGTCTTGGTTTTCACTTGAAATGTAAATTTTGATGTTTACCTTGTCGGTGTAAGTATATTTCTAATATGTCTTTGTGTCAATATGGAATGAATAAACTAATGATTGAGCTACGGAAAAAGCTCGCAATCTCTTCCTTATTTTATGATGATTTTTTTTGTGTATTGATGACAATCACAAGTTCTTCTCATGTTCAGGAATCAAAGCAAAAGGAGAGATGTACCAAGTTATCTCAACTTGGAATAATATTTAATAGGACCAATATACCAAGTAATTTTTATGCAATGTCAATGAAACAAGAACATTTGATCGAAACACGGATAGAATTTTTAAGAGTACGAAGAACTCTAAGATGAAATAATAAATAATAATAAAAAGAAACACCGAGTTTCATTGTATCTTTATCAAATTTAAGCATTAACAACCCAAAGTAGATATAATCATCATTTGGAATAAACATAATAGGTTTTATAAAGTAGGAAACTATTAGAGGGTGGTAGATGGGTCATTTTAGCAATCATCAAGTTGTACAGGTCCGATTCCATGACTATAGGTATCATAAAGGTGTGCATACCAATTCTTCAAAAGACATTATAAACTCCAAACTAGTTAACATTTTAAACCTTAACAAAGATAAACTGACTTGCCAGACAACACAAATTCCACAGAGCACAAGCACGAGACAGAGAACTTCCACCGATTTGAAACAAACATGGCAAATATCAGTTGTTTTCACTTTTTCCGGGCAACTTTCCTTTTCTTCACTGAAGCTTTGGGGGATCCATGAGCAGCATCCTTCGAAGTATAAACATCATGTATTGCTTGAGAGGATATATTTACTGCATTTCCATTAGCTCTTGTTATATTCGAGATCAAGATCACATCCTTTAATTTCTCCATAATATCTGAATATGCACGAGACCCTGTCTCATACTATAGACAAAGTAGAGCATGTATCACTAAATTATGCAATACACATCTAAAATGCCAATAATATCATATAATCATTTAGATGAAGTTAAATGTATTAAATTGCTAACAATATAGAAACAACATTTTTGTCAGATATATATCATTAAAGAACAAAATGAAGCAGTAAAGTTATGTCAGATAGCAAAGAAGTCATTAAAATGCAAAAAAGTATACAACACCACAACGTACCGATTTAGTTTTCTGTAGTTATAAATATCGAATAATATCTACAAAAAAGCATGTACAGCAGTGCAAAAACCATTTATTTAATATCCATATTCAAGGGCTGAGAAAGACTAAGGACAATAATATTTAGGACAGATACTCTTATATCATTGTTGGATGAGTTAAATAAGTGTGTGTGTGTATGTATTTATGTATATAAATATATATATTCCCGAAACTTTCTTAATTATTTATGCTTGAAACAATGGTATTACAACAAATAACTACTTGTAAAGAGCTCAAGTTTTCTTGGGCCATACCAGGTTCTTGTAATTCTTTATTCATGAAGAATTTGTTTGACACTGGGAGAAGTAAAAAAGGTGAAAACTTTGTGGAGATGTGCAGTTATTGTTCTTTTTTGAGTAATATGGCAAAAAAGGAGCAAGAGTACTTTCAAGGAAGATATGGAAAACAACTATGAAGATTAGAGAACAAGATTCAACTTTCTAGCTCTCTCTCAGTATCGATTTCAAAGGAATTCCAAAATTCCTCTTTTTTCTTCATTCATCTTAAGTGGGAGGAGGGGTTTTGGAGGCATAATTTTAAAGTTTTGTTTCTGGTTTGTTTAGGGGAGAGGTTATATCTTTGTATAGTATTTACTTTTGGCAGAGATGTGGTCCGTATTATACTTTAATCACTTTCTTATTAAGTAATATACATCTCCAAATTCCTATGAAAACAAAAATAACTACTTGCAAGAGTCAAAATCAGAGCCCAATCTAGAAGAGCTAACTATCAAATGCTTCAATGATCTTAACTTAACATGAAAAATGAAAATCTAAGCACAATATTTTATACTCACAATATTAAGAATGTTCAAGTTATATATCAAATAGACTACAAAAATGGGAACCTTGATAGGGGGAACAAATAGAACAGAGAATCTGAGATTAAGAATGTCAAAGAACATACAGCTTCAAGTTTGCCCAGTGCATTTTCTAACTTCATAGTTAACTGACGATTTTCATCAGTTGATGTTTCTAGTTTGCCCAGTGCATTTTCTAACTTCATAGCCAGCTTATGATTTTCATCGGTTAAGGTTTCAATCTGCACATGGGGAAATAACAGATAGATGTATAAATAGTTGAAGACAATTTTGACACTTGAGGTTGTTTGGAAACAAAGAAAGATACTAACATTACACTGATACCTTCTTTTGAGAGTCAAAATACAAGCTTTTGTATCTGGCATTAGACAATGATGAGGTTGCACTGGTGGAAAATCTAATTCGTTGTTCTTCTAGTAATTGTATAAGATATTCAATCTTTTCTTCGAAGTTTTTTTCTTCCATGGCTGGATCATCAATCTTGTCTTCCATGGTTGGATCAGGCTGCTCTGTCTTTTCATAAGAAGCTGGTTCATCTTCTTTCTCACTTTCGCTAATGGCTATCTCTTCAATCACACGCTGGATGTCTTGTTTGTAGGTATGCACAACTGCATCTTGAAGTCGTGGAGATCGCCTAACACTAAGACTAACAGTGTGCTTACCCTTCCTCCTTGAAGATATGCCTCCAGAGTTTATTTGCTTTTTAGGTTGTACTTCTACTTTCCCCAAAGATTCTTTTGTGTTTCCATGTTGCATTTCTGCTCCCTCTGATGAAGAATTTGTGCCTTGAACTGGCAATTCCTCTCCCCCTTCAGGCACCTTGTCAAAATAATGTATTACACATTAGTAAATGAGATTAAACTCTAGAATCTACGTTCACTCACAAAATTTCTCCAGAAAATCAAATTCATTGTGTTGGTAACTAAAATTCACTTATAAGAACAAATAAAGCAAAAAACAAACACACCCTCTACTAAAATGCAAATATGACAAGAAAAAACACAATTCAAACACCAGAAAAATTTCTCCCAGCGAAAAAATGATGCCACCACTTATCACAAGTCGCAGTTGCTATGGCAATCGACGTTACACCAGAAACGCATTTAAGCGTTTACATTATTTATTCCTTCAATTTCTAAACCAAAAGGCCTTTCCATTTTTTCTAACCCTACAAATATAATCTGTGATAAAAGTAAATAAAATCCCAGAATCTTCATTAGTTAATAAAACTAACAAAAATAAATCATCATCTCTGTACCCTTACACAAATACCACCATGACCCCAGTTGTAACCGTACCCAGAAAAAGCCAAAAAGTTAACATGCACCAATGTTACTAAAGAAATTGCGTAGCACAAAATAAAAAAATTCAAAACTTTACACTAAAACTCCAAATGCACAAACGCTTTCACTATATAGTGTTCAATAAAAGTAATCAAAACCAAGCATGCAAACATAATAAGCAGATACTAACAAATAACCAAAAAAGAAACTCATAAGATAACAATGTGAGAAACAACAAAAAGTATGAAAAACATATTTAAACTAATCATAAAGAGCCCGCAAATAAAAAAAGGGAAATAAATTTGTGTATATTCACCGTTTGAGCTGTTGCTTTGCTCGTTGCAGTTGCAGCATTGAGTCTCCTCCTACCCATTGTTTTCAAAGACAAGAGGAAACTTTCTGATGAGCCTCAACGTCAAATGTGATTTAGGAAAAGTAAGAAGAAGAAGAAAATAAAAGACGAGAACGGAGAGTTGCAGTGTTTATATATGGAAGACAGAAGTCTTAACGCTGGT
>JANKKB010028565.1:0-15416 GCA_026225775.1 Bursera palmeri | reverse complement strand
TGATTTGTGTGAGTTTATTAGCTTCCTAAGAGAGACTTTGTGCTTGTGTATATATATATGTGTATTCATATTGATCTAAGATATAGAAAATATTGGTGAAATTCTGAAACAATTACCAACAAAAATGGATATTAAGATGGTGAACCAGAAATTCACCTCAAATTAGCCAATCATTTCAGGTAAAAATATTCAAAAGAATGTAGTTTTGAACTAAAATAGCATCTCAATCTTCATGACTAGACAAAGAAAAAATATCCAGAAATTTTAATAAATCAAAATCCACAAAAAGCAAAGAAATGAACTCTGACCCACAGTAAATCATCGCTCTCATCAATAGTTCCATAAAGAATTCTTCTATATCTCTCTAACCATAAAACCCCAAAAAAAAAAAACCAATACATTACATCTCTACGATCAAAGGATTTCTCTCACCCACCAAAAGCAATATGATTCTCAACCAATATTGAAATACAATAATCCAACACGATCCAAGAATACCAGCTTCTCATGGTTGTAGGACAGTAAAGAAATAAAGAAATAAATCAATCCTTTCCTTAATCTCTTGCTATACCACACCATTTAGAAGACAATAGTACACAATATTACATATATTAACTAACATTGACCACGACAAAGTAACAAAGTGTATCTTACTAGCAACTTTAGCCTTCCATATCATTAACACCAAATGGAGTCTGAGCAAATGAAGAATCATCAATAAGCCACGCAAATAAAGACTTACAAAAGAAATAACTCAAAGATTCACGCTTCCAAAATCAATTTTTAACTTATTTAACGAAACAATATCAAGCCACAAAAGGTTGATGATATTCTGTATAGTATATGATATTGTCCACTTACAATCTAGACCATATATTTTTGTTTTAGGAATCACCGAAAAACCCTCATCTATTTGCAAATGAGTACGACATAAATATTCAAATTACCCCCTTTGACTAAGCAATGTGTATTGTGGGATTTTGACACTTCATTTATCTTAGCCTCTTTTGTCTTAGAAGTGTTGTATTTTGGGTGTTACAACTAATCGCCCTTGAGGACCACATGTCCTCATGTGAACAAAAATCAATGCATCAACATCTTTTGTCTACATTGCCAGGTCGTTATGCTTCTGATACCAATTGTAATGTCTTGCTCCTAAACCATATGTGTTGTCTCTTTGAGCCTAGCTGACACTTTTTTTTTTTTAATCAACAGAAAGACCTTATACTAATTGGGAGCTGTTTGCCTATATGGTCTAGTGATCCTCTTGACCAAGCAATCTAAGATTTTGACATCCTAGCCTCGTCCTCTCTAACCACTTTATATTATGCCATTGTAATGTTAGGTCTTGGGTGTTTAAATAATTGTAGCCTCATACAATTCATAATTTTATGACTTGTCTGTCTTTGGTAATTGACTGAAACCATATTAATGTCGAAAAAAATATCCCAATTTGATCCATTTCCATCATCACCAACACACCATTCGGCCCAAACAAGCACCAATGTGGTTTGGCCCATGCAAGGCACTCAAGCATCCCAATAAGTCCAAGAGAAGAAGGATCCAAGCAAGAAATCAAGCTCATCCCGAATTGGAAATCAACTAATTTTGTTACCCATGTGCATATTAGCTTTTAAGGCCCAATTTGTTGTTGAAAGCCTTTTGGGTTGTAATAGCATATATAGACTTTAATTTGTACAAAAGTCCATGTTAGCCCACATTAGAACCATCTAATTCAATTAAGCCTGAATTGATTGAATTAAAAAGCCTCCCATAACTAGGATAACTTAGATATTTCATTATTGATGTAATTCATATTGTTTCTTTGTAATCTTGATTAAAACTTGTAAGGGTGGCCTTTTATGTTATTTCCACCCCATTGTAGAAGCCAAGTATATAAGGCTTCCTTTTGTAATTTTGTCATTAGTCTTCAAGAAATTGAAAATATACAAGTGTTTGAAACACTAAGAGATTTGTTCTCTTGTTCTTCCTTTACCCAATTTCTTGCCAACGAGAATAGTGGTGGAAAGCCTTCAAGTTGGTGGATAATTTATCCTTTATGCTTGAAGTTTCCCTATTGGCAATTATCTTTGTAAGTTTTCATTTCTTTGAATTGTTGTTGGTTGTGTTCTTGTTATAGCCGAATTAGAGAATCGAAGAAGTTAATTGTTTGTATGTTGATGATTGTTATGTGAAATTTTTGTCGTTGTTGTTGGAGTTTGTATTTGGTTGTAGATTGTTTGGTGCCATTGGAAGTGTTGTTCTTGGTTTGATTGTGTGCATAGAAATTGTGTGAAACAAAGCTTGAATGAAGTGTAGTGGTCTGCCCAAATGATGTTTGTCATTAGGAAGGGATGTTCATGCATGTTTGGGGTTGATTGTGTTAAAACAAGGTGACTTTAGGAGTGCAATATATGTTACCCGAATTGGTGTTACTTAGAGGGGTTAAAATTTTCATACCATTTGAAGTTGTTTTCAGGCAATTTCGTATCACAATTGAAAAATCAAACTGCTTATAAGCATACCAAAACCATAACTCCAAAGAACTAATAATGAAGAACCAACACACAAACAATTAAAAAAAGAAAAAAAAAGAAAGAAGTGGCATGAACTAAAGCAAAAACCACAAAGGACATACCATTCAAAAGTCGAATACGTATGTCTTTCAAATTTGTGGAGTCCAGATTATTGTTACTATCAGATGCGTTGTGAGGGTGCTTCTTTTCCTCTTCCAAATAATTTAAGCTTGTAATATATCTTTTCACTGTAGGCCAGTCAGCAGGTCCTAATTCCTCATCATCTCCAAGATCACCAAAAGCCTCTAATGCTTTGTTCAACATTTCATACTTAGTGTAGTCTAGAATTCGCTTCTGTTATCAAATAATGAATTATTGACAGCAAACATATATGTACATATGGTCTTAAGAGAAACATAAATAAACAATGTGCTATTTACAGAACTCACAGTTTATAATACATAAAATTAATGTATAAAGATTATACATCAAGAAAAGATATACTTAGGCAAAAATCATCAACCTTCTTGAGGTTTGGTAAGTATCAACTGCACTTGGGTAGTTTTAGAAACTATCTAAAACCTCCCCTACAACATACTCTTCATTAACTTCAAATGCTCAAGGTTGTTTTGGTCAATTGAAATAATGAACAAGTAAAAAAAACTTGCTAGAAAATATACAGAGTATTCTACTCTCCGTACTTGCTATAATCTTCTCCAATACACACACGACTCTAAATCCAGCAAAAATTCTCACATTTTTCTCAATAACCAAACAGAGCATTATTATGTATTCCTTGGTTTTTTACCCAAATTTCTCTCAAGGTTTCACTAATATCTATTTTAAAATAATAATAATAATAATGACAGAATTTTCATTATTTTCTGTTAATCATGGTTGCCCCATCAAAGTTAACAAGATGAAGACAGGTAGTCTTGATGGCAACAGTGATAGTGAGAGTGTGATTCTTTAGCAAACAGGTGCTTTATAGTCTGGTCTAATTGCTAGCATGAAATGAAGCAGCAACAAAGTAGGTTTTGGGAGGGAAACCAAGAAAAACTTCTATGGAATTCAATAGGATAAGTTATGTATTATCAACAAAGTGAAATTTAGAGAAACCGGGTATCCAACTCAAAAGGTTTAGTTATTGGGCAGAGTGACCCATCCTCAAAAATCTCTAGAGCTTCCTACAACCAATCAATATGGCTCAACAATCTTCATCTTGGATGAAACTTGAAGCCCACATCGCCAACCTTCAAAAGGATTGCCTTGTTTTCTCCATTGGACACTTGATCCAC
Organism: Bursera palmeri; assembly: GCA_026225775.1. Lineage (NCBI taxonomy): Eukaryota > Viridiplantae > Streptophyta > Magnoliopsida > Sapindales > Burseraceae > Bursera > Bursera palmeri. The sequence goes on along the minus strand of JANKKB010028565.1, from coordinate 11,602 downwards.
CCTTGAAACTCTTTTCATCATTAACTTAAATATTTTAAAAAATAAACAAATAAATTGTTCACCATATTGAAATTGCAGCAAATAAAGTCAACAGATTTTCAGTGAAATTAGAGTAGCATCGACTAAACATAATGAGAAAAGTATTTTTCTTTATTTATAGAAATCAGGAGGCTATTCTGGCTTTAAGTTTAATGTTTTTCATTGCGTTTTTTCAACCACAATGTTTTGATCTTTCGACATGGACTGTTCGGTTCACTATTTCATAATTAATTTTTATGATTAATAAAATTTGTTTCATCACTCATGTTTCATTAAAAGTAAAAATAAAAATCAAATACTAGCCATATCTCTACCTATCGCTAGGAAAAATCTTAGAATCCATGTTAGAGGAGAATCTCCAAAAAAACCTAATTTCAGATTTTCACTAGGAAGCAATCAAACAGAGACAGGAAGAAAGCATTAAAAAATGTTCAATACTTTCAAATTATGCAGAAATTATCCAACCACCATTTACAGAAACCTGGATATTACGAATCACCTGCAGGAACACTTTTAACTCAATCGAAACATGGAGAGAAACTTACAGAACATATGGCTTAAATTTGGAGATGGGAAAGCAATCATGCCTCAATTGAAACGTTTCATTAAGCAACTAAAAATGATTTGAAGAAATTTGGATAGCACTAATATAATCTGCAATATTCCTCTAAAATAGAAGTGACTATTACATCTATTAAAGTAGTGATTTTTAATGTTTATATTGGCTCAATATTCAGAGTAGATGAATTCTCAATTATGGTTGACAGTTTTTCCTGAATAGTTATATTTTTTACCAACATTACCAAACTATTCAAAAGGAAAGAGACTTTCACGATTTTATCCATGGTTCTGAAACTTTTAGATTTGCCTTTTCTTTCTTAGTGCCTGTTTGATATCATTCAAGATTTGAGATACAAACTAAGTACTTATATCTTAAAACATGACATACAAAACTTTTAGAGATTAAGTTAAACCTCACCTTTACAGCTGACACCTTATCCAACTGTAAAAGATGTAAAATATATTGTGTAGAAGATCCATTCAGAATGAGAGTCAACAAAAAAATCCCGCCGGTAAAGAAGACGAACTGCAAAAGTCGGAAAAAAATAATTACACAAGTAAACATTAAAACAACATTAAGTTCATGTAATCCTATATGGTTGCTAAAAGATATAATATCATCTGATTCAAAATATAACAATCAATATACATGTCCTAAATAAGAAAATAAAAGAGAGAAGGAATTTTTGACCAAAAAAAGGAAGAAGAAAAAACAAAGAACTCACCAACGCTCCCGTTTCAGGTGTTATATGTGACAAGCTATCTCTTGAACGCTAAAAAACCAAGAAGTACATTAGAGCACATCATTTTTTAAAGAAACTTTATTTCTAAATAAATAACTTTGTATACAAGGGGAATTTATATAGTACAAGGTTAACTTTAATACAAGAAATAAAAGATCTAAGAATTAAATCTAGGATATTCTAAGAAGATTTACATTAATACACAAGGAAAAAATTACAAATACCAAATCTGGGAAGATTCACCAAATCTGGAAAATACCAAATCTAAGATAGTCACCAAATCTGGAAAATATTTCAACACTCCCCAAGCTGGCTCATAGATACAAAACATTCTCATTTTGCCAACCTGAAAATCAAATTGTTGTGATCAAAGACTCTTTGTAAAGATGTCAGCCACTTGCTGTGTAGTAGGAACAAATGAAAAGCATAGAACTCCTCCATCAAGCTTCTCTTTATTTAAATAATGATCAATTTCAATATGCTTTGTTCTATTATGCTGAACTGGATTATGAGAAATATTGATATCAGCTTTATTATATCAATACAATTTCATAAGTTGATTCCATAGAATCTTTAGCTTACCTCGAAACCTCTTTATCCAAAGAAGTTCACATATGCCTTATGTGATAGCTCAAAATTCAGCTTCAGTACTGTTTCTTGCAAAAACATTATGTTTTTTTACTCTTCCACGTTTCTAAATTTTCTCTTAAAAACATGCAATATCCAGATATAAATCTCCGATCATCAACACACCCTGCCCAAGCATGGATGAAGGCTTCAACAAATATATTATCATTCTTTCTGAACAACAATCCTTCCTTTGCCATGACAGATTGTGCTTGGTGATTATGGTTCATGTTGTGGTTGTTTTGAAGTGGTTCTGCTTGGCAATTTTCTGGTAAAATTTTTTCCAATTGATTTTTTCTTTCGTGTGGGCGGCAGGATTCTTGCGGTTGTTTTTGCTACTAACACACCTTTTGTTTGGTACTTATTTCCAATTCATTCCAGATCTGGTCCTAATCTATTCCAGTGAGGCACTAGGGACAAGTATGCAAGCGTTCTTTGATCCTCCCAATGTAACTGTGACTTCAGTCTTCAGTAAGGAACATTAAGAACGCCTGTATAGACTGATAAACCAGTTAAAAGTCCCTAATTCTTCTGCTACTTCATTTGCTCAATCAGGTAATCTTTCTTCTACCCTTCTTTCAGCATCTAGACAGACTACTTAGATTGTAGACTTCGGTGCAAGTGATCATATGACTAGTCAATCACTTCTGTTTTCATCTTATTTTCCTTATTCTGGTTATCTGGTTATCTTAAAGTTTGAATAGCTTATGAAACTTCATTTCCAGTTGCTGAAAAATATTCAATCAAACTTTCAAACAACCTAACTCTATAGTCTGTCTTACATATTCCAAATCTTTCCTATAATTTTCTCTCCATCAGTAAACTTATTGAGGATTCTAATTGTATTGCTAAGTTTTTTTTTCTCATCGTGAATTTCAGAATATACACTCAGGGAAGATAATTGGCAATGCTAAAAAGGTTGATCAGCTCTACTACTTTGAAGGTGAAGCCTCTTTGGATAGACCAATTCAGGTTTCTGACAACTGTTTTTCTTTCTCTGTTAAAGATGAAATAATGTTATGATACTATAGGCTAGAACATCCCAATTTTTTGCATCTGAACAAATTGTTTCTTTCTTTGTTCAAGAATAAAAATGTTTCTGAGTTGAAATGTAAAATTTGCTAAATTGCTAAACATCATCGTACTTCATTCCCTCCCCAGTCTTCCAAATAGTGTCATCGCTTTACACTGATTCATAGTGATCTTTGGGAACCATCATCATTTATACGTGTCATAGGAATTAGGTGGTTTATCTCTTTTATTGATGATCATACTAGGGTATGTTGGGTGTATCTTTTAAAAGAAAAATTTGAAGCTATTCTTGTCTTTCAGAAATTTTATAATATGATTGAAACCCAATTTCACACAAAAATCAAAGTCCTTCAAACTAATAATAACAAAGAGTTTGTCAATTCTACCTTTGGGACTTTTCTTAAGAAAAAAGAGATTCTTCACCAAACTTCTTGTGTTAACACCCCTTAACAGAAAGGGGTAGTAGAAAGAAAAAATCGACACCTCTTAGAAGTTGCTAGGGCTATTATGTTTACCACAGGAGTTCCCAAGAAGTTTTTTGGTGAAACCATTCTTACAGCTTCTTATTTGATCAATCGAATGTCTTCTTGCATTTGTCAGTTTCGTAAACCTTTTAATCTTCTCTTAAAAGCATATCCTTGTACCTGATTTTTGAGTCAACTACCTCTCAAAGTATTTGATTGTGTTGCATTTGTTCACATTTATAAGAACCAGAGAAACAAACTTGATCCTAGAGCTACTAAATATGTCTTGGTTATTCTCCAACTCAGTAAAGATACAAATGCAATAATCTTGTCACAGATCAATTCTACGTGAGTATGGATATTACCTTTTTTGAGGATCAATCCTTTTTTTCCCTAACTTCTCTTCAGGGGGAGATCTTAGCCTGGAAGATCAGTTTTGTGATATCCGAGATTCTAACATTTTTGTTCCTTCTTCTTTTGAACAACTTGATACGTTATAAAACCAGTAACCTCTTATAATAGCAGACATTGAAATATTTGATTCATGGGGAGATGAACCAATGTCTAAAACAGGAGAAATTTCTAAAAAACCAATTGAGCTTCGGGTCTATATTAGGAGGAAACATCAACAGAGTAGAGAGCCAGATCCTCAGCTAGCCTGCCAAGATTCAATTCTAAGCCATGAATCATTAGGTAATACTAATATTTTTTTACGTTCTGAATCTCATAGCTTCTCAGATCTTGATCTCCCTATTGCTCTTAGGAAATGAGTTAGATCATGTACATCTCATCCCATTACCAATTTTGTGTGATACCTCATATTATCATCATTCATAAAATGTTTTGTGTCTAATCTATCCAAAACAGAAATTCTAAAGTCTATACGGGAAGCTCTTGTTGTTCTGCATTGGAAGGTGGCAGTTCTTGATGAAATAAGGGCATTGGAAAAGAACGAAATTTAGGATTTGGTTCATCTACCAAAAAGGAAGACTCTTGTTGAGTGCAAATGGGTGTTCACAATTAAATTTAAAGAAGATGGATCCATTGAAAGATACAAAGTAAGGTTGGTAGCAAAGGGATATACTCAGACTTATGGGATTGATTATCAAGAGATTTTTGCTCCGGTTGTAAAAATGAATTCTACAAGAGTACTACAATCTCTTGCCGCAATGTAGGACTAGCCTCTTCAATAGCTTGATATTAAAAATGCATTTCTTAATAGAGAATTTGATGAGAAAATCTATATGGATTCATCTCCAGGGTTTGATGGCATATATGAGGATGGCAAGGTGTGTAAACTCAAAAGGTTATTATATGGGCTTAAACAATCACCTAAAGCGTGGTTTGATAGGTTTATCAAAGTTATTCAGAGCCTTGGGTACTCTCAAAGTCAAGCAGATCACACTATGTTCTTTAAACATACTAGTAAAGGACAAATTTCAATATTTCTTATGTATGTTGATGCTATTATTCTAACAGATGATGATTTTGTAGAGCAAGAGGAGTTAAAAATCTTTTTAGCAAAAGAATTTTAGATTAAAGACCTTGGTGATATGATAAATTTTTAAGAATGGAGGTTGCAGGAACTAAATAAGGCATTTTTGTATCACAAAAAAAGTATATCATTGATTTACTGGATGAAACTGGGATGATGGGTTGCAAACCAGTTGATATTCCTATGGATGCAACTTTCAAGAAGAGTACAAAATTATGTGAGATAGTGGATAAAAGCCAATATCAACGATTAGTGAGAAATGATATATTTGTCTCATACTTGACCTGATATTGCCTTTATTGTGAGTGTTGTGAACCAACATATGCATTCTCCTCATGAGGTACATCTAAATGTAGCCTATAGGGTTCTCAGATATTTAGCATATGCCGGGCAAAGGGTTGTTGTTCAAGAAGATCAAAATATGACTATTGAAGTTTTCATTGATACGGACTAGGCAGAAAGTGTTGATGATAAAAAATCGACTTCTTTTAGAAGAAAAAATTTGGTGATGTTTGGGCAGTGAAAAAACAGATTGAAAAGGAAATGAGACAAAATGCGACTGTTTGGATTCTTTTTTTTTTTTTTTAAAACCTTTTGAAACACCCAAAACAATGTTGNTGATGTTTGGGCAGTGAAAAAACAGATTGAAAAGGAAATGAGACAAAATGCGACTGTTTGGATTCTTTTTTTTTTTTTTAAAACCTTTTGAAACACCCAAAACAATGTTGTTTTGGGTCTGGTTTTTTTTTTTTTTTAAATTTCAGAAGGCCCAAAACAACATTGTTTTGGGTCTGCATATAAAATTTTATATACACCCAAAACAACGTCATTTTGGGTGTTTCCAAAAAAAAAAAAAAAAATGAACCCTCCTTCCTTGTTCGCCACCTAGCCCTTCTAGTCACCGGCTAGTGTCGTCTAGGCTGTCGGACGCCTAAACCTGACGCCTAGCCCCTAATCCCGATGCCACCGCGCCGCCTAGTCTACTGCTTGGGACCATTTTTACTTAATGGTTGAATGTAAATGGGTGTTCATGATTAAATTCAAAGAAGATGTGATCCGCTTTCATCACCTTTATTTCGGCCCAAGCAAGTTCCAACATAATCCAGCCCATGCAATTCCAAGGCAGCCATGAAACATGCATAATTGATCCATTTCAGCACATATTTGATTCGGCCCAAGCAAGCACCAAGCTAATCCAGCCCATGCACTTAAGCAACCATGAAACATGCACAACCCATCCAAATGAAGATTCAAGCTTACAAGGAAGCTCATCCCTAATTGGATCCAAGCCTCCTTTGTTTTCATTTTGTAATTTGCTATTTAAAACCCATTTGGTTGTTTTAGATGGCCAATTTGGTTATAATATCATTAATAGGCTTTAACATGTTTTAAAGGACTTGTTAAGCCCACTAGTATTGTTGTTGATATGTGTTGTTTCTCTTGGAGTGCCTAAGTTTATAAAGGTCTTCAACTCTTGTATTTGGAGCTTTTGATGAAAATAGAAATGGAAAACACTTTATGTTTTCTTTGAGAGTGTTCTCTCATGTGTATCATTCTTTATCCAGTTCCAAGCCAAGGAAGTGATGGTGGATCTAACTTCAAGTTGATGAATTTGTTCCTTTATGCTCGAAGTATTAATTGGCACTTACTCAAATAAGTATTTCTTTATTTGTATATGTGTTATTTGGTAAAACAAGGGCTGCTCGGAATTGTTCATGCTTGTGAAGAGTTTATATTATTGTTGTTCAGTAGTATTTCATGGTATTTTGGGGCTGCCGATTGTTTTTGTGCTTTGAAGGTGAAATATTCTTGCATGTATGTGATGATTTGTGTTGAAATAAGGTTACTTAGAGGGAGATCTTAGGTTGCCCGAAATTGGATCTTGGTAATATTAGAAATCATTCCATTTGGAGTTATATGCAGGCCCATTCCGGATCAAGATAGATTGATTGAAAGATATAAAACACGGTTGGTAGCAAAGGGATATACACAGACTTATGGGATTCGGTTGGTAGTAAAGGGATATACACAAATTTATGGGATTGATTATTAGAAGACTTTTGCTCTGGTTAAAAAAATAAATTCTATAAGAGTGCTGCTATCTCTTGCCGCAATAGATGACTGACCACTTCAATAGCTTGATATTAAAAATGTGTTTCTTAATTGAGAACTTAATGAAAAAATCTATATGGATTTACCTCCAGGGTTTGAAGGCATATATGGGAATGACAAAGTGTGTAAACTAAAAAGGTCATTAATTATGGGCTTAAACAATCACCTAGAACATAGTTTGACAGGTTTACCAAAGTTATTCAAAGTTATCGATACTCTCAAAGCTAAGCAGATCACACTATGTTCTTTAAATATACTAGTAAAGAATATATTTCAATCCTTATTGTGTATGTTGATGATATCATTCTAACAGGTGATGATCTTGTGAAGCAAGATGAATTAAAAGTCTTCTTAGCAAAAGAATTTGAGATTAAAGACCTTGGTGCAATGAGGTATTTTTTAGGCATGGAGATTGTAAGAACTAAACAAGAAATCTTAACATCAAAAAGAAAGTATACCCTTGATTTACTGAATGAAATTGGAATGTTGGAGTATAAATCAGCTAAAATACCTATGGATTAAAATTTCAAAAAGAGTTCAAAATTTGGTTAAGTTGGTGGATAAAGGCTAAAATCAACGATTTATAGGAAAATTGATATATTTATCTTATACTCGACCTGATATTACCTTTAATATGAGTGTTGTGAGCTAGTATATGCATTCTCCTCATGAGACACATCTAAATGTAGCATATAGTTCTGAGACATTTAAAACGCACGCCAAGCAAAGGTTTGTTGTTCAAGAAGAATCAAAGTATGACTGTTGAAGCTTTTGCTGATACTGATTGGACAGAAAGCGTTGATGATAGAAAATCTAACTTCTGGATATTATACCTTTGTAAGAGGAAATCTCATACTTGGAGGAGTAAAAAACAGAATGTTGTTGTTAGAAATAGTGTTGAAGCTGAATTTCACGCTATTGCACAAAGAATCTTTGGATAAAGAAACTTCTTGATAAGCTAAAAATTCAGTGGAAACAACGTATGAAACTGTATTCAAATAATAAAGCTGTTATAAGTATCTCTCATAATCCAGTATAGCATAATAGGACTAAACGCATTGAAATTGACGAAAATTTTATCAAAGAGAACTTAGATGAAGGAATATTATGCATTCATTTTGTTCCTACCAAACAATAGACTGTTGACATCCTTATAAAGAGTCTCCAGTCACAATAATTTGAGTTCCTTGTTGGCAAGCTAGAAATGTTGGATATTTATGAACCAGCTTGAGGGAGAGTGTTGGAAATAGAAAGATTTTCTGCTTAAATTACTCGTTGATAGTGCGTAATTTGCTCATCGACAAATTGTAATTATCCTTGATTAATGAAGTAAACTTCTAGGATTACTTAGAATTAATCTTTCCTTTCCTATAGCTATTGTGAAGTGCATAAATACCCAGGTATTATAGTTGAAAGATATACAAGAAACAGTTCTTTATTTTTTTTAACAATCTAATTCATGGAAACTTGCCTTAAACGACAGTGAAAGTGACAATGAAACCGGCCCTCGCAAGCCTGACCATATGAGAATAGTAGCTTCTTTCCAGTCTAAACCATAGCCAAAGTACCTCAAAAAGGGATACAATATTCCAACGATAACAAAGCGTGAAACTTGAACATAAACATATAGAAGAACTAAATAGCCCCATGAATTTCCTGAAACAAAACCAGTATTTATCATTTCTTAGAATGCACATACCGTTCAAAAAAATTATTAGTTTTACTAATTTGTCTTTCTTAGAAACAAATGGAATGTTTTTGACATGTTTATAAAAGTTTAAAATATGATACAAAAGAATTCCTTATTTTATGCAAATTCAAAGTAAAAACAGTTTAAAGTGAATGCTACCATGGTCCAAAACATTGTCACTGCTTAAAACACCTTCAGCAATAACAACGCCACTGCACAACAATCAAAATAAAATTAATAATGAAATAAAATAAACAATAATAAATAAAAGCTCCCTGTGGAAAAGTGAGTATAAGGAAGTTTAGGATTTAAGAAATTTAGGATTCTTGTTGTAAATAGGATACGTAGTTTTTCTTTCCTATTTTTGTTTTCCTTTTCCTTTTCCTTTTCCTTTTCTGATTATTGTATCTAGCCTATTTAAAGACTGATCTATTCCTTTAGAAAACACACAGAAATACAATATTATTTCACATTGTATCAGAGCAGGTTTCCCCGGTTGGCCTGCTTTTTCTTTGTTTCCGGTAATAGTAGCCTTTTTCCGGTGAACTTTTTCTGGTGAACTATTTCCAATAGGCGATCTTCTTTTAGACAGCCTTAATTGTTGTCAGTTTTTCTCTTCTCTGGCCTTACTGGAGGTTACTGCTATTTTCCAGTGATTTTTTCGGCTGTTTCCAATGAAATTTTTCTGACAGGCGATGATATTCTTTCAGACAGCCTTAATCATTGTCAGTTTTCTCTTCTTTGGCCTTGCCGAAGCTTACTACCATTTTCCGGTGATTTTTTAGGCGTTTTTTGAATTTTTTGGGTTTTTTCGGCAAAGCCCGATCTATCCCCTTCCAGCCAGCGGTGACTGACACTGCCCTATCCATTCTTTTCAAACAACGACGATCACCGAGAATCTCAAGCTCGTCTGGTTGTTCTCCGACGCCGGCGACGACTTCCAATTAGCCACCAGATTGTTCAGCCAGAGCCGATCTACCCCTTACCAATATCAAATCTGTCCCTGGCAATTTCCGGTGACCTCCGGCACTATTTCCGACGATCTCCAACGCTTTCTAGCGAGAACTTGGTGGGAATGTTTCTGATCTGGTTTCTTTTGTTGTTTCTTTCAGTTGCTAGTGATCAGATTCCATCTTTGACAAAAAATAGCCTTAATTGCTCACAAAAATGTCTGAAGTTACTGTAGTATCCCACTCTGACGAGGTTCCGCCCAAATACTCTTAACGGAGAATTACAAAGTCTCCCTATCAACTATAGACTTGATGGAAGAAATTATCTAAAGTGGTCTCAAGTGGTGCAAGCATTCCTAAAGGGAAGAGGAAAACTTAATCATCTTCTTGGAACTGGACCGTCTCCTGCAAACCCTAAATTTGCTGCATAGGATGAGGAAGATTCTATAATGATGTCATGGCTATGGAATTCGATGTCACCAGAAATTAGTGATACTTGTATGTTTCTGTCTACAGCAAATGACATATGGAAGGCTATCAAACAAACATATTTGAAAGTTAACGATGTTGCTCAAATATATGAGATTAAAATCAAGACTGCTAATACTAAGCAGGGAAATAGATCTGTTACAGAGTATGCTAATATTCTGAAAAATCTCTGGCAAGAACTTGACTGTTATTGATGTGTTGAGATGAAATGTAGTGTGGATGCGGCAGCTCTAATCAAGATCGTCGAGAGAGATCGAGTTTATGATTTTCTGCCAGGCCTTAATGTTGAATTTGATCAAGTCCGAATACAAATTTTAGGCAAAGCTGAAGTGTCTTCGTTAAATGAAACTATTTCAATAGTTAGAGCCGAAGAGAGCAGAAGGAGTGTTATACTTGAACAACAAAAAGTGGATGGTTCAGATCTAGTAGCTTATGGGTGAAATAATCGAAGTTGGGGTTCAGGGTCAAATCAACCAATAAATAATATGAGACAACAAAACCAACCATCAGGAGCTAATCAAGGGCAGCCAGCTAATGACGTTGAAGGGAAAGGCACTTCCGAATCACAGTCTCGTGATAACAAGGATAATCTTTGGTGCAACTATTATAAAAAGCCACGACATACAAAAGAACAATGCTGAAAACTAAACGGGAAACCTCCTAGTCGAAAGTGGGGAAATAAAGGAGGAATTCAGAAGAATTAAGGACAGACTCATTTAATTACTGCCCAACCTAATCCAGAAACAACTCTCAAGGTAGGAGAGTTTAACAAAGAGGAGATTGAGAAGCTGCGACACTTGTTGGGAACCCTAGAAAAACCGTCAGGTAAATGCTTTCTGGTGCAATCAGGTATGATAGTCACTTCTTATGGATTACATGTCTCGGATCCAACTTTTGCCACCTCTTGGGTTATTGACTCAGGAGCCACGGACTACATGACCAATTTATCAAAACATTTTCACACCTATATTCCGTGCTCCAGTGATAGAAAAATGGCAACAACCACTGGCACATTAATCACTGTAGTTGGAATAGGAGATGTCAAACTTAACTCTTTCTTTATCCTTAAAAATGTTTTGCATGTCGTCTACCAGCCTTTTATCTGTCACTAAACCCATTCGTGATATGAATTGTAAGATCTTCTTTCATTCAACTTACTGTGTTTTTTAGGATTAGTACTTAGGGAAGATGATTGGACGAGCTGAGGAGAAGGCAGGGCTCTACTATCTTGAGCTACACAACAGCCCGAATATTATGAGAAATACTATAGCACTATCATGTTCTTTCCCAAACTCTTCAACAAATAAAGATCGGCTTTGGTTACACCACTGATTAGCACTTAAAAGTGTATGTTTATTAAGAGTTTAAATCATTGTTTTTACACTTTAAGTGCTATTAAT
>JANKKB010028564.1:0-15409 GCA_026225775.1 Bursera palmeri | reverse complement strand
AATTGCAACAACTTTTTGATTAACTTGCACTCATAATTTGAGAAAGTGGCCAACATACAAGTTGTAGATAATTATCTTAACTTTACAGATCAGCTTAAATCATGTCATTTGGAGTTCTGGTTAGGTAGCAGTGGCCCCAGAAGTCCACGTAGGTCAGGTTGAGCTTCTAGAAACCTGGGTTCTATTGCAGCCCATATTTGACCTCTTAAACGTTTGATTTGGGCCTTGTGTTCTTCTTAACATTTGTGGGCAATTGTCTTACTTTCTGGACATATAAAGTTTGTAGCAATTGGGCTCCTGGACTGAAAGTTATGTACATTTTACTTGGCTTGCATCAAAGAATTCGAAAATTATAATTGGTAAGAATAATTCTTTTAAGCTCAAATCAATGTAAATATTCAAATTAATAGCACTTAAAATGTAAAAAATGTTACTTAAGCTGATAATAAATATAAACTTTTAAGTGTTAATCAATGACCTCAACCCAAAGAAGTAAGCCTTGATAAAAGATTAGAACAATAAGTATGTTCCAAATAAGCCCTATGGTTATGTATTGGTACTTTTTGAGCACAAAGAGAAGGTTTATCAATATTTTTATTGAAATGTATGTGAGATATATAAATAAATAATTAAATAAATGAAGAGTTTATTTATTTGAAAAAATTAGAGGAGAAGACTATGATAGTACTTTGTATGTAATTTCGATGAGTTATTGCTTTTCATTACTAGGGACTAGTAATAAGCTAGTTGGGGGTATGATTAGCACTTAAAAGTGTATATTTATTAAGAGTTTAAATTATCATTTTTATACTTTAAGTGTTATTAATTTGAGCATTTTTATATCATTGAGCTTAAACGAAAAATTATCATCAATTTGTGATTAACAGTTATTTTGACATCAGTTTAGTAAAATAAACATATCTTTTAGTCCAAAGGTTCGATTGATGTAATTCTTATTCCTACAGATTCATAGCCCAATTCTATACATAGTTTAAGAACATCTCAAAGACCAAATCTAATTTTCAATGGACCAAAAGTGGGTTGCAACAAAAATAGACCGGATTCTAGAAGATCAGCCTGATATACCTAGACTCAATAGACTGTATCTCACAAAATACGTATCCAAATGATATGGTTCTAGATTCGTTGAGAAGATAAGAGATAGGGCTACAACGTCAATCAAGACTATTTTACTAGATTCAGTGATCAATGTTGTCAAAAATTGCTCTAGAAATTGGTGATGGAGTTGGTGGATTCAATCTATCATAGCTGACTTTGCTAAACCGTATCTCATAGAAGATAGCTCCAAATGACTTGAAACTGGTGGCTATGAAAAGATTATACAACTGCCTATAACTTCCATGTTAATGGTTTTGTTTAATTTAGTGTGTATCAATGTCAAAAACATGTTGTATTTAGGTAAAATGGTTGGTGGCCTAACTTTAACTTATGTACCATTCATTGAACAACCCACCACCCATTTGCATATAAAAATGCACTCTTGGTTCATTGCAATTCATCTCACAATTCATCTCATAATCCATCTCACAATAAGTGAGAGTGTTCTTACAACCTTCTCTCAATTCATGAGAAAACGGGTTGTAAGTTAGGCTAGAGTTAGACAAGGTTAGAGAGGAGCTTGATTATGTAGTTTTTTTGTTTTTTTCTTCTTTGATTCTTATGAGTATAATTTAGTGTTTATGTTTTTGTTTATAAGCAAAACTCTTTATTTATCATTAGATTTGTGGCGAGCCGGAACCCTTTATACAGGAATTTCGAGGCCAATTATATAAACAAATAAAGTAAAACGGTTTTAATAAAACATTTATACTGAAAATACAGGTTAAATAATACATAGAAACGACTCACTCTGGCTACCCAAACATATCCATGACTGTCCGAGATCCTCTACGTGAGCTCCGGACATCTCTGCTAGACTCCTGACCTCGGGTACCTGTGGAGGAAGGGATGAGTAACACAGCTCAGTAGGAATTTCTAACACTATACAGTTCTATAACATTTTACATACATGCATACATCACACAATCACACACAAATATACCTAGTCATACTCTACCTCTCGTACACACTAATAACACTATCATACGTTTCCCGCTCTCAATCGTGTCAGTCGCTATGCGTGTGACACATTCACTTGAGTTCCGCACTCACATCGGATACTCCACATTCAATCTGAGGTCTACTCATATAATCAATACACCTGTCAAACTTGAAGTGTACATATCATCCGGTCCTAAGATCGTTTAATGACTACCACTAGCCCGCATGGTCACATTCACATACGGCTCGCTCGTATCTCATCCATCTCTTCACTTACATGACTCACATATCCTATTATCTTATAACGTATATTCACGTACCACCCGTGTGTCATAAGTCCCACAGTATACGAGTACCATATTCCCATGACATAAACATCTCATCACACGTGTACGCCGATGTATCATGTCTTACATTCCATATATCCGATCCTCTCACCACCCATCTCATCCGTTCCGTAACCCATAGATAAACGCATATCACCCACGTATCATCCATTCCATATCCTACCGGCACATACGTATCCCTAAACTCTAGTCGTAACCTCACGTATAGTCATACGTGATATACCTCATCCTTAATCATGATCACATGCACCATATGATGACACCATCATATGTGTCTGCTCGATTTCTCACCTTACCGAATATTTTCGTAAAACCATTTACGCGTCCATAACATCCCGATCTATCTAATCATCTAATGTACCTATTCGTTCATCACACACAGTCTCTATTCCCTAAGCCACAATAATAAAATAAGTCCACATGCATGTTAAAACATTACAGAAAAGTATCGTAGAAACCCCTACCTCGATATCTGAACCATAACTCCCAAACCTCATTCTCTCTCTATTCTTCATCCGTATCATAAATCTATGCGTTCCGATGATTTCGGATGAGTTCTCAGAGTCACGGAGTCTAATCATGCAAAATCGAGAACCGGGGGTTAAACAGATATTTTACATATTAAGGGTGTTACCGTAAATCTATAAACCACACATAAACAATCAAGCGGAGGTGAGATCGCTAACCTGAAAACCCTCAGGGGTCCTTACGTCGTCACACGTCGCAGGAGGTGAACTACCAACATCCAAAATAATGGGGGGTGTGCATGAGGGTGTAACTGCCAAGTCAACACGGTGAGGGGGGCCGACGGTAATTTGTCACCTCATCCGTGTTTCACAGTTTGTCACCGAAGAACACGATCGGTGATCGGGAACGGTGAACGGAGGACACCATCGTGATCGTCTCGATGAGGGGGACTTGTCCCGACCATCGGCGATGACAACCGACGGCCGGAAGGGGCAGATCGGTGAACGACGAGGCTTAACCTGTCGGGGCTCGTTGCCGGTGATCCAGGCCTCAGACGGTCAATTGGAGACCACTTCCGGACTTTTCACGCCGAGACGAAGCCATCACCACCGGTGTCGAGGGCTGACGACGCCAGAATCGACTGACAGTGGTTGAAGCAGGCGGACTGTCTAGGCCTAGTCTACGGCATCTCCGACACTAGACGAAAAAACGGCCACCACCACCATGCTCAGGCGACCGAGACGATTCCATCGCCACCGGTTTCGGGCCCTAACTTGCCAGGAATGCAAAGGATCACCAGAGCCAGCGATTTTCGGTGACCAGGGGTGTTTGTGTAGTTTGTTAAATGTTCTGGCCTCCAATGCAGTTTATATAGGTTTTGGGGTCCAGGGGGTTTTCGTAAATTTTTAAACTTTTCTGAATTTCACGAAATCATCCTGAAACCCCGAAACCCCGAAATTTCAGTATAAACTCATTTTCATCTATATTCCACTCACGTGGCCCTCAAAATCTATAAAATGGGCACTAAAGACGAAAAATTCATGAACCTGTAAAAATTACATTTTAGTCTCCTTTTTCGAAACTCCCGAAAACCTATAAATACACATACGCACAACGTCATCACGTCCATGTCATCCCGTATATGTCACAATTACGTAATATTACGATTTCTAACTTTTAAATCTCTCACTAACACCCATGAGTCACTGTTTCCGTAAATCCGGTTTACCATAAGATTTGTTTTGATCCAAAGATTATTTTCTTCAGAATCATATAAGTTCAGTCATGCTTTTCTTTTATGGAACTTGTTAGATTATAATCGTTGTTGGAAATATCTATTTTATGAGTTGATCTTTTACTGTAGTATTATCATATTAGAATAACTAGTATTGATATATTGTCGATCTTGGGTAGCTTGTAAAAATATATCATTATTGTTCATCATTGAAGAGAATTTCTCAAAATAAAATACCAAAGTTTTTATCTTTGATCTTTAATGTCATATTTTCTGATTGTTTGTTTGAGATGTGAAACATGTAATTGAGTAATAAAATAGGAATCAAAATTAGTAACATTAAAATGAAACAATCAAGTAAATCTTAAAACCTTGTCATTATCATTATTGTATATCATTTCAATTTATCTTATCAATCTTTTATCTTTTTTTTTTTTAATAACCTTTTATGTTAGTGATTGCCTCTTTGTGGATTCGATACCTAAAGCTACGCTGCAACAACCGCTTAGTCGAAAGTTAATTTTGAGCGTAATCACTTTCTTTTTATAGTCATCATTCCCAAAATTGGACCTTGCGCCAACAAATTACTTGCAGTTCTACATTTGTAGGTCTTATTGAATGAATTGGATTGCCCTACCATTCTTGAATGGCTTGAAACTATTATCCAATCCAATTCAGTTAAATGTAGAACTTATTGAATGAATTGGATTGCCCTACCATTCTTGAATGGCTTGAAACTATTATCCAATCCAATTCAGTTTCATATGCACACAAAAGGCCATCAACAAACCATCAAGTTCTTGGGATAGTATATTCCAACTTCAGAAGCATATATACATATATAGACCAACTTGGCTATTAAATTTGGTTTTATAAGTCAAATTCGATAGAAATAAAACGTATCTCCACTACACGGGATGGCGATAAGAAAACTATTATTTATTATTTATGACATACTCTGTTGAACATGAAGATGGAGGAGATTAATGAATAACATTTAAAATCAACAACAAACATAACAAAACTCGGACAGGTCTAAGAGTTACACAATTCCATGAACATTAATAACCCTTACTCTGTCTCTTCAACCTATGTCGTTCAACTGCGAAATTATAAGCAACATAAGAAATTTTAATCTTGTTTTGCATTGAAAACAAAAGAGGCCATGTCACGAAATAAATCACTTGGGAATTGCCTTTTTCACGCTAATCTCCAAACCAAAACCGATCGAGTTCAACATAACCAAAACAACCAAAAATAAGGTTCATTTCCTTGAAAAGTAAAAACTTTTCTGATTATTCACTTTTTGAAAAATCATAACTTTTCACTCAAAACTTAAAAAGTCGATGAAGTTCATATAAAAGTGATTAATCAAAACTTAAAAAGTCGGTGAAATCACCAGTTAAAATTTAAAAATCAAGTGAAGTGTTAGTCTAGGGTTCTATTAAAATTTACCCTTTTTCATCTGGTTTGTCAAACCACAAATTGGGTGAACTTGAACTTGTCATTCTCTGTTTCAACTACTCTAACAACAACACACAACATCCTTATTTTGGGTTATGATTCTTTTTCGCAAGAGAAGGTGAATGGTTGTGACAGAGCCTTCACTTGCTTTGTTTCAAGCCAAAGAGGTGAGAAGAAGATCAGAGAAGGTGATTGAAATGTCTTCTAGGGATCACTTTTCTTCTCTTGGGAACACAATTCTTTCGAAAACATGAGAAAACGTAATTTCATGAGATTTTTTGAATTTTAAATAATTTTTTAATTAAAAATACAATACTACCCTTGTGTCATCCTAGATTCAATAATGGAAACAAATTATAGGGGTTTCTATGTTACTTTTTTAAAGATAAGGATGAGTTGATAATTAGATTATACATTGGGGTTGCCCACGTTTATCCCATTTTAAACATTTGACCTTTTAAATAAGTCAAAATATTTAAAATCTTAATCGTTTTTTGATGCGTCCCTAATTTTGATTATTTTCACAAATCTCCTTACTAGTGTGAGGAAGGAACAGTAAAGAGCGAGGGTTCTGCGTCCACGAAT
The DNA here is from genome assembly GCA_026225775.1 of Bursera palmeri. NCBI lineage: Eukaryota > Viridiplantae > Streptophyta > Magnoliopsida > Sapindales > Burseraceae > Bursera > Bursera palmeri. The sequence goes on along the minus strand of JANKKB010028564.1, from coordinate 9,250 downwards.
ATCATTATGCAACAATTCATTTATCCAGAAATGATACCTAAGTAAATGATGTCAAACTCTCTCTGTTCTCTGTTGAACGTCTTGTTGTTCTCACTCCTGTCTCTCTCTTTCTTTAAGACAACTTTTTAACATTTTTTTAGTATCTTTTTCACGAGCAGTCTCTGAAACAACCAACAAAAGTTAGGGTTTTCATCTCTATAAGCAAACGCAACCCAAGACGTACAACAAATAATCCCATTTCCTCTCTCTTTCTTTACTTTTCTATCCTGTCTCTTTCGCTTTAACCCTTCCAAACTTAGCTCCTCTCCTCTGCTTCCTTCTCCACTCATCTTAATCTACTTATTTTTGTTTGATCTAATTTCAAGTAGAAGAATAGGAGACAGAACTAGTGGGTAGTTTCAGATTTCAGCGGTTTTTCTAAAGAGCTGGTAGGTGGTTTCAGATTTCAGTGGTTTTTCTAAAGAGAGGACAATAGTGTGGAAAAGGTGTATAATTTATTCTCGTTTCCGTGGCTTTTTTGAACGATTTTTCGCTTTTGGGAAACTTGCATGTGACGCAATTTAGCGTTGAACGTGAATCAATTTAGTTGTTCCACTGCTTTGTTCTTGATCTAAATGGAAATTCCTCACCTGGGTATTCTGGATAATCTTCTTTTGGGCTCTTTATTTGCGAGAAACCTGTGAAATCGCCGCACATTTGGCAGATCAAGCTAAGCTCTGTGTTAATGGTTGGTAGTTTGTGTTTGTATTATTAATATGGAGGACATAGGGCTGGTGAAGCAAGGATGGAAATGGCTGCAATCCCAGAAGCAGGCATACCCGCGAGCGCGGACAGCATTGGGATGTTTGAGGGATAAAATAAGTGTGTTTATAGAGCGGCATTGGCCGATGGTGTGCCGTGGCTGCGCTAAGTTGGGGATGATTTTGTGGTTATTGTTTGTTCATTGGAAGAATTGTTTAGTAAGGGGTTCTCAATCAATGATCAAATTGGGTTCCTCTTCTTTGTTCGTTATAATGTGGAGCTGTTTTCTTAGTCTGACTTCTATAACATGCTTGCTTTACGTACTCCTCTCTATGGTTTGTCCTTCACTTCTTTCTTGTTTTGTTTGATCTCATGTGTTCTGTTAAAATATGGTAAAATTTAGGAAAGTTCATGATAATTATTTTCTCAATCTTTGTAGCAGAATTTGAATCTCTCTTAGTTTCATTTGTTATGAGTTTTCTCCTTTATGGGTTTGTCGGTGGTTATGTATAGATTGTTTCCGATGTGATTATAAATGGTAGTCGACCCTATCTTTTGTGGGTTTGGCTACCATGAAGGAATAATTTGAGTTGTTGTTTTTGAAGTTATTGTAACGTATGTTAAAACATCTATATTGTCATTGTCATTACTTAGTCGTTATGTTCCCTTCAACCTAGTTCTACTTCATGTATAGCGCATCGCTTATTCTTTTATCTTTGCCGTTTTCTATTTGTGCATCTACTGGTCTGAGCTTGAGCTGGCAAAGAACAGCTCAGAGCAATACAATTATTTGAGTAACCAAAACCAAATTAACCCAACCTAAATCAGAACTGCTCATTTTTATTCGTTTAGGTTTTAACCTAAAACTTTCTTGAACAGATTCAAACCAAGCTTAAGCTAGAATTTATAGAACTAATTTGTGCCTCCCTTGTATTCTTTTATAGATTTCAAACAATGATAAGACCATATTTATGTTATCCAAACTAAATTTCAAATAGATGAAAATAATTGTAGCTTGACTTTGAAACTTTATGTTGACACGCTTTTTCATATTTTTAAAATTTTGTATTTTTGGGTTGAGGGTAAACCAAAACCAACCTAATCAAATTAATGCATTTTGAATTTTTTACTTTTAGATTTTATACTTCAATTGATTAATGTTGGTGCATAATTAGTGTTGAAGTGAAAATTTGTAAAAGAGGATGATAGTGGATTTATTTTGACTTTGCAATGATCTAATTTAATATCATATTTTCCAATAATGAAGCTGTTGATGATGCAACTAACAGTTGGCTCCATGATTCAGGGAGCCGCCGGAGGTGCTGTTCAGTACTTGGGTTACACTCCTGGCCTTTTCATTGTAGGGCTGTTTGCTATTTTGGTTTTATGGATGTATGCTAACTTTTGGATAACTGGTACATTGTTTATAGTGGGAGGTATGCCTTGGTTTCTTGGCCTTGGGCCTTGTTATTTTATTGTTCATAACACTTTGTGCTCTTCTTTGGTGTGTATTTCTTCATCTCATTGTCTCCTGGAATTTCATGCCAATGTTTTAGCACTTGCATCAATTATACCGTATTGCATGTGAAATGAGTGCATACTACTCCAAAAAAAAGGCAAATTGCTCATATAATTGTTTGTTTCCTTATGCAACTAACAGTTAGCTGTCCATTGATACGAATTATATTTTTTGTGTTTTCTCTTTATTTTTTTCTTGTCTTTCATATGAGAGAATTTGCAATATTTTGATCTTAAATTCATTGTTATTTTGTGTGTCCATCAACATAGCTAAAACCTTTGTTTGTCATAGAATAGAGTTCAAAGGAAAAAAAATCAGAAGAGTCGATAACATTTTATGTGTAGGAATGAGCTGAGGTCTTGTTCTAGAATATATAATTGACTGCATAATGAAGATTTTGCATGTTTCTTTTACTAATGTGAAAAATCGATGTTTAAGAGTAATGGTTGTTGTTAAACTAAAATAATAATAGTTGAGAATTTACATGATAGTTTCACCTTTTGGGTCAAGTGGTTACTTAAGAGTTGTCAGAAGATATTACGAATCAGATATGGGTTGCAACTTGGTCTATTAAGTGTTATGGAATGGTTGAGATCTTTGGTCTTAAAAGATTTGATTGATATATTCTTGACTATTACAGGAAGTTCTGGGCAATGACTGAAATATATTAAAAAACTTCATCCTCCGCAACTTATATGAAATTCAAAGTGGGCAATGTCTATGTAACTTTGCTTGTTGTTAAAATGTGTATTAGACTCAATGCCATAGGAGACTTGAAATTCTTAGATCTTATCGTCACTTATGATAGTAGGTTGATTAAATTTGCTAAAGCTTAACTACTAATTTTAGACCCTTACTTACCAACTTAAGCCCTTACTTTAAGTGGTAATTTAATATAGTATTAGAGCTAGTTTTACCTAGTGGTTTTGTGTCGTGCATAGTGTGTTAAATAAAAATAATGATAGTAACTTTCGTTTGTAGTTGTTTTTTGGTCCACGTGCAATTTGTATGTGAGGAGAGTTAAATACTATTTTTGGGCTTTCACTTATAAGTTTAAACTTTTTGCTCAAGTGGTTACCTTGTGTAGAAGGCATGTAAATGTGTATGTTGTGTTCATGTTATTATTTTTGCATTCCCTAGGTTATTTTGTCTGGTCAGAGATTTCAACTATGAATATTCATGTAGCTGGTTCCATGATCCTTAGAAAGTTGTCTGGCAAATTGAGGATTTTATGTTGTGTATTCCGATTATTTTCTGTCAGTTTTAAGAAATTTTCTCTTTACTTTGTAAATCCAGGTTATTTGTTTTCCCTAAATCATGCACGTTTCGTGGTCTTAATGGCAACACTTTATGCTCTTTATTGTGTCAAAGTTCGAATTGGATGGCATGGCGTTTTCCTCTCAATCAACCTTGCATTTCTCTCAAATGATTTGTTTAATTATTTGCTTCAATGGTGTGATAATGTGAGTGAAAATGCTCGCGTTGAAGATCAGAAAGAATCAGAACCAGTCACAGAAGATGAATTCTCTGGTGGTTGTGAATACTCTGTTCCTACTGATGAACCTGAAAAGTTGCACTCATGCAAATCATCCAGCAAGTCAACCACTACGTTTGTTATTAATAACCAAAAAGAGTCTTCTGGTAGCAAGGTTGTTAGAGAAGAAACTAGTTCACTTGACGAGATGAAAAGAATATTAAATAGTTTGGATCATTATGAGGCATTAGGGTTTCATCGCCACAAAAAAATTGATACTACAGTGCTGAAAAAGGAATATCACAAGAAGGCATGTGCTAAAGTTTATTGATAGCGGCTTTTTCATTTCTCTCTTTTGAAAAGTTAGCTCATTTTTAGTAGCTATTCTCTTTTTATACTTCCATTTAGATTATTGTTCTTAGAGTAGCTTAATAGTTGGAAATTTTTTTTCTAATGCAATTGAAAATGCTGTTCAAGTTAAGCCTCCTTTTAAAGATTATTTATTTATTTTTTTTCTTCTATAGGAACAGCTGACACTTTGTAATATTTAATGAAATTAATTAGCATGGGATATACTTGTAATGGAATCAAAGTTTTTATTGGCACTAATTTTTCCTTTTCATGATAAACTTTCGTTTGATTTTTTATTTGTATATATCCCCTCATGCACATACCTTTATTTATTTCCCTTGATTCTAAATTTTGCAGGCCATGCTTGTCCATCCTGATAAAAATATGGGAAGTCCTTTAGCTAGTGAGTCATTTAAGAAGCTCCAATGTGCTTATGAGGTATTCAATTATATATAGAATGTACTTCAATTGGCTATGTTTCTGAGCTTTCCAGTCGGCATACTCATTTATTGTTGGAGTTTAAATACCGTATTGGGCTGCTACATAATAGCTTATGCTTTTGTATTTGGTGGTATTGAAGCCGTGTTGACTAACTGATCTTTTGTTTTAAATCCTTATGTTAATTAAATGATAAAAATTTGTGTTCATTGATGTTGTTGTCTTTGCGTTTGAACAATATAGTTTGCACTTGAGGATATCTGTTAGAACTTAAATACTTTTGTTGTATCTTTACCTAACAATGAAATTTTAGCTTTTGAGATAGCATAGATAATATGAAACCTCTGATACATCTAATGTCTCGAGGTGTTCGTGTTTTCTGCTATTTACAATTTGTATCAATTTTTTAGGTCCTTTCTGATTTAACAAAGAAGAGAGATTATGATGAGCAATTGAGAAAAGAAGAATCTAGGACAAGGAGTGTCTGTCAGAAGTCTTATGGTGGTTCACATAAGGTAACTTCACATTCTGTGTTCAATTTTATATTTCTCGGCTAATTTTTCAATAATTTTTCAAGCTTCAGGGTGTTTATCTTGTAATTTTTTTCTCAATACATGGAGTTTTGGGAAGGGACTAAGTAGAATTTGTAACTTCCCAAGTATCTGATTCCTAGTTGTTTACGCTGTGTAGCAGATGCTCATATGCACGAACTTTATCACTTTGAGCCAATTCATGTGGCTGATTCAATTATGCTGAGTCTACCACATTTACATAAGTTCTCTAAAACTTACTCTTATTGCAAGCAGGATATTTCAGATTACTGCTCTGAAGAGTCAAGGCGCATACAATGCACAAAGTGTGGCCATTCACATATATGGGTCTGTACTAATAGGACTAAGGCCAAGGCAAGATGGTGTAAGGTCAGTCTTCTTGATTCTGCTGTCAATGTTCTCTCTCAATTATTTCTGCTGCTGACTTTATGAATTATTGAGAATGCTTTTGGCTTTAGGATTGCTGTCAATATCATCAAGCCAAAGATGGGGATGGATGGGTTGAGTACAAAGGCTCATTGGCCTTTGATAGGCCACAAAAGGTACATTTATTTAAAGAAAAGATCTATGTTTGATCTACAATTATTAAGCAATCTAGCTCTATTATGTAGTTTTGAACTTTCAAGAGTTGAAAATTCTTAATGGAACTATAAGGACTTCTAATCTGGTGTTAGTGTAGAAAAGGCTTCTAATGTGAAATAAATACTGCTTTGGGTATATTGAAATGTTTATTTTGTTAAGGAGTGTATTGTGTAGTTTCATTGTGTTGTCTATAAAATAAGATTGATTAGGCAGCAGCTGCTTTCGCAGCTAATCTTTGTTCACTTCCATCCATCATCTGTCTGTTACTTGTCTGTAACCAACTTTTTTCTGGGTTGTCACAAAAAAATTACCTCTCTTTGATGCTTATAAGAAACTTAGAAGCCGCTAGCTTAACTTGGGTGTTAGGTGCTTTTGCCATCAATTTACCACTTCTGAGACCTTCTATGGGATGGAGATTTTGTTTTTGTGCAATGCCTGGAAGAATTATTGTCTTTAGTGTTCTTTGTTGAGACCTGTGAGATGCCAAAAAGTGGATGTGTGATACATCCAATATTCCAATTATTCTGTGTTATTCATATGATTGGTGATTCTTAGGAAACCTAGGCTATTGATAAATCTACTTTTAATTATTCCTTATTAATTACTATTTAATGATAGCTTCCTAGCCCACCATACTACGAATCAATCAAGTTAAATAGCATTTATCTGGCGTGATGGTAGGATAAAGCTATAGCTGAAGTTCAATTTGCATTGTATGATTAGTCTGATTTTATTTATAATCAACTGTTAGCCATTAGCTCGTTTTGACAGTATCTAAATTCTACATTGTGTTTTTTCAACTTTCCCTTGTGTAATAGAATTTTAAATACTTTATGTTGAGTTTGAGATGATGTATGGTTTCTATCTCGGAAGTTTAACTTGCATTTTACTTCATAACTCGCCAAGTTATTCGGAAGTGACAATTAGCTAAGCCATTGGCAACATCTATTATCTGTTCTTTGTGTTATTGCTGAGCAAAGACTTTCTGTTCTATAGCCAACAAGACTATATTTTCTGAAGTATATCCTAGATTTTTTTTTTTTTTCTTTTTTTTTTTTTTTCTATTCAAGCAATTACCAGTAAATAGGTTGTAACTTTTGCATAGGAAATTGAAACAATATTGTTCTTTAGTCAATGACGTTGTAGCCAAGTGAGAGGATAAATGATTAAGCCTGTTTTTGCTAAGATTTAAATATTCTAAGTAATGCAATATCAAGGCATTTGTGTTCCATGCTTGTTATTGCTATGGTTGCTTAAGAAACGTATAAGAAAAAGAATTTCCTTCAGTGTGTTTTAGGAGGATGCCATAATCCTCTCAAAGAAAGGAGGATGTGATAACACGCCCAAGATGCCTTTTGAATTATTTATCTCCATCATATGTATTTCATTTTCCCCATCATTTGCAAAGTCTAGCATCCCACAGAGTATTACGCAAAATTTGGATTTATTCCATATTGGATTAGTATGTAAGGCCAACTACTTACCATTCATGAAATTTCCAAGGCTGTAAAAGAGTTATTATTCCTTTCTTAGTTTCATTATGCTTGGTTTTATTGTTCTTATCTATGGTTTAGTATTTAAATCTCTGCTTTCTCTTTTTATTTCTTATTGCTTGATTTATTTTTTTAATTTTTTATTTCTTTTATACATAGGAAAATGTCCACTTTTTAATAATATTATCCGTGAATTTTCTGAGAAATTTAATAGAGAAAGAATTAAAGGTTGTATAATTGTGAAGAGGTTGGAAGATCTGGCAAAAGATGGTGGTAGTCCTGTAGATTCATTATTGTGTTGGTTTCTTTTAATTTTCATGTGATGATTGGTTTATACTATCTTGCTTATCAGTTTTGTTTCTTTCTTTTAGGTGGAAATACCTCGAGCTTTTGTTTGTGCTGAGAGCAAAATCTTTGATGTGTCAGAATGGGCTATTTGCCAGGTTAGTGGTTAATGTTAAATGATTGTAATCACCTTGTTTTCCTTTTCCCCATTTTGAAGATATCATGTGGGGGCCTTAACAATGTGAGTGCTGTTTGATGCGCTAAAAGGAAAAACGTGAAGGAACAAGGTGTGGACAAGAAAGGAAATTGAGTCTAATTTGTATCTTATATGCTGAAACTATTCATTACAGGGCATGTCCTGTAGGCCTAACACGCATCGACCGAGTTTCCATGTAAACATGGTGGGTTTGGAGAAGACACAACGATCCAATTCAAGCAGATTCCCTTGGGATTTGGATGCTGAGATGATGGATGAGGATGATGAAGAATTTGAGCTGTGGCTTCAGCAGGCTCTAGCCTCTGGCCTCTTTTGTGAAACCTCCAAACGCAGAAAGAGTTGGAGTCCATTCAAGTTGCATCAAAGAGCAAAGAAGCAATGGCGAAGATCATCAACCTAAATCATTTTGAGTGAAAAGGTTTCTGAAATTGTGCCGTCCTTGGCGAGAGTAAAGAACTATCCTCTAGTTGAAGAATCCCAGTTTTGGCAAAAAGACGGGTTGGAGGTTGAGATCAAGATAGCTTGCCTCATCACCAATTTGTTGGATTAATTGATGATCCAGGCAAAGACAGATGAGAAGACTTTTGGGGCATTTTCAAGGATAAAGATCGCAGTCCTTGTAGCACACATCTTGGCTACTTAGAGTTTAGTCAATCAGTCTTAAGCAAATATCCAAGTTGAATTGACCTGGCATTACGCACTCTTGCATTTGGGGTTGCAATCTTCTTCAATTTTTGTACATAATTGTCAATAATTTTCTAATCTGCCTTGGAAGTCTCCATTAACTGTCTGGTAAATATTACCATGTAATTTTTAAATCATATTTGATTATTCTCTTGTTCACGTTTCAAATGGTTGTCTTATCTGCCTTGTCAAGATTCAGAGAATAGTTGTCTTATCGAATCAAATAGTTGTCTTAGTTTAATAATTTAAAATAAAATTTAACTAAGATGCGAATAATTGAATTAAGAGACAACTAAATTAATTGAAAAAATCGAATGACTAAGGTTTTTGAATCCAACAATATTTAAACCTTAATTTTCTAATTATTAATTAATTCTTAATATTATTTTAATAGTTATTGAAATCAATCTCATCTATACTAAAAGATTTAACCATTAAAATTTAATTTATAAATCTTAAAATTGATTATTCTTAATTTATTAATTTTCTATTCTATTCTGTAAATAGGAAACACGTAAGACCACTTATATTCTTTCCCCTCATACAACCTCAAATAACCTTACAAAGTTCCTCTCTTACCCTTATATTATAATTGTATTTAATTTGTTTGAAGGATTGTTTTGGACTTCACAAAATTATGGGACCCATCCATGAGGTAAGAAATTCACAATTTCTATCTTTTACGCTCTCCCCTTATAAAAGAGATATTTTCTCTTACTCTGATAAATTTTAAAAAAATATTTAATTTCATAATTTTATTAAACTAATATTTATCCTCAAATGATTAATGAGTAATTATCATTAACCACCCCTACCTTTTTCCCTTTTTTCACTCGTATGGGACGTTTGCCCTTTTTCTTTTCTCTCATCCTTAAGTTTTGAAAAAATCTCTTCCCAAGTCCTCCAGTTAAAAAT
>JANKKB010028563.1:596-15406 GCA_026225775.1 Bursera palmeri | reverse complement strand
AAACTTTTTTTTTTCTAAAATGTGGAGAAAATATTAAAAAAAAAAAAAAAACCCTAAAATAGATAATAGAAAAAAATATAATGAAGAAAAAAATACCTGTATTTGAGATGAGAATTGTATTGAATATTAAAGAGATGGAGATGAAGAGATTTTATCAGTGATACAGTAACGTGAAATATTTTTCTTTTTTAGAAGGAGTGAAAGCGTGTTTTTAATTTTTGATTCCAGTCCGGAATCAATTCTGATTAACGTGGGGGTAGGGGGGAATGACTGATTCCCTTTCCTGGGGTAATCAGATTCCCATTCCAACGTAAATTTTTACCAACCAAACACTAGGAATGGGAATAACCCATTCCCATTCCCATTCCTAGGTGCAATTTAACCGAACCAAACGCCCCCTTAGAATGTGAAACATACAATTGAGTAACGATTAAGAATCAAGTTGGTAACATTTAAACAAAACAATTAAGTGAATCTCGAAGCCTTATTATTATCATTATTGTCTATCATAATCTCAAATCAATTTTGTTGATATTTTATTTTTAATCTTTTTATTGATTTATTGTGCTTCTCTGTGGATTGATACCGAAAGCTATGCTATAACTATCGCTTAGCTAAATGATTAATTTTAAGCGTGATCAATTATATATAGAGGGTATAATGAACAAAAAAGCTAAAAATTGATGGAAAATTGAAGAAATCATGGGGGTTGATTATTTTTCAAATGACCACCTTATTTTGGGTTATGTCATATTTCCATAATTTCTTTGATTTATTGTTTTTTAATTATCTGAATACATTAAATGCTTAGAAGTTAAGCTTTTTGCTGAAGAATAATCGATTTTAAGATTTATAAATGTAACTTTTTTCAATATATTTTAGGGAATTTATTAGTATTTAAAAAATATGATTTAAATATTGGTGGATTTAGAAACCTTAATCATTATTATTCATTAGATTTTTTAATTTAATTTACTTTGATCTACTTACTTTAATTATTTGTATTATTAGTTTAATTTAATTTTAAATTATTAGTTAATTATTTTGAGCTAGGTTAGTAATTAGATTAATTCATACTTAAATTAGCTTCTATCAATTAACAATCCTCATGGGTTTGGCCTCATATATCACTAGTCTATACTCCAAAAGATTTGTTTGCTTGCAAGTTTAAATAAAACAACAAGAAACTTATATACATATTTTCTTAAGATATATATATTATGCATAACGTTATATTAATGTTGTTACTTTTATTTGAACTTAATACTACTTGCACACTAGACAAATGCCTTCACACAAATTTTTAGTCATTCATAACGTAATGGTTGAAACATTTTATTATGTTTTATTTACATTTCAGCATTTTATTAAAATATTATATTTAATTTATCACATTAATTTATAATTATTCATTGAACCCCTATATTTGTCCAAAATTCTATAATCCCTAACCTTTTTAGAAATATTCACTCTACCCCGAATCATTACTAAATATTTGTTAAAGTTAGATATGAATTTAAATTTCGAAATATAATTTGTTTTAAATTAAATGAATTATAATGTTTATTATAGATATAAAATTATTTTAAATAATTAAAAAGTTGATGGTAATTTATTGTATACTCTATAAATAAGTTAAATTTAGTCAAACGGTGTAAGATACATGAAAAATGAAAATCAAATATATATTGAGACATCTCCATTAAGGGGACGTTTGGTTTGTTGATCGAAGTTTAGAAATGAGTTTTATGTAAAATTCATAGATCCAAGCTTTAGCCACCAACTTCTACATAGGCTGAAAAATTATGTTATTGAAAAGTAATGTAATTGAAATAAAATTGAGAAGAATTGTTTTTGGTTGTTGAGAAAACATGAGAAATTTTGGGTTTTAACTCAATCAATGAGTTTAAAAGGAAAAGAAATTATAGAGTTAGAGAAGAAAATAATTTAATTTTTTATTTTAAAACATATTGTAATTTTCTTATAATTTTTATGGAAAAAAATGATATTAATCAATTTACAATTATTTTTAATAGAAAATCATTAATGAATGGGGGTTAAATGAATATTTCTAAAAAGATAGGATTTTTTAGTTATATTAGTAAACATAGGGAGGTTGGAAGGATTGTGTAAACTACAAAAATTCGTCAAAACCACTCACATCCGATCGATTGGGTCGGGTCTGTAACAGAAATCCCAATTTATTATATTTTTTATTTTTTAAGTAAAAAAATAAAAAGACATTATTAATAAAAAAAATAAAAAATAGAAAACGCTAAACAAATAAATCTACTACGAGCGTTTGATTTCTCTGTACATTTTCACTAGATCAAGCACTTGGCTGGCTGAAGCAAACCCTCGGAAGGGGAAAGGTACTCCTTCCGTTTTTCGTATTTTCGATTTCAATTTTGATTTTGATTTCATGAAGCCAATTACTTGTCCATTCTTCGATCCGATTTTCTGTTCACAATGTTTTTCAATAATGTTTGCTCGAGATCTAATATGATTTTCGCTAATTAAATTACTTTCTTTATACCCATTTTTGAGGTTTGTATTGCATTTAATAAGTGTTATTGAGTTTCTTGATAGTTAAAGCTTGTACTCAGCTTCTCTCGCTTGAGAGTTGTCTTAGCCTAACTCTTAGTCAAGTAAACGAATTTTGTTGCTAAAGAGTGTAATTGTTGTGAATTATTTTATTTATTTATGCAGTTCTGAGATCTGTCTTGTGAGCCGTGATGGCTACGATTGATGAGCCACTATACCCAATTGCGGTTCTGATTGATGAGCTAAAAAATGATGACATTCAGCTTCGGCTGAACTCAATCCGGCGACTATCAACAATCGCTCGTGCTCTTGGGGAGGAGAGGACTCGGAAGGAGTTGATCCCGTTTCTGAGCGAGAACAATGATGATGATGATGAAGTACTTCTTGCAATGGCAGAAGAATTGGGGGTTTTCATTCCCTATGTTGGTGGTTTGGAGCATGCAAATGCGTTGCTTCCTCCGCTCGAAACTTTGTGTACCGTTGAGGAAACTTGTGTGAGGGACAAAGCAGTGGAGTCATTGTGTAGAATTGGCTCCCAGATGAGGGAACAAGACGTGGTCGAGTCTTTTATTCCATTAGTAAAGGTTGGTTTTCAAGTTCTTTGTTTGATAATGTTTCCTGTTATGGTTTCATTACGAGATGATTGGACTGCCTAGGAGAACATGTATGGTCTAACGCAACAGATGTACTTCTTTCTTTCTTATTTTCTTTTATATGCCATGTTGTGATTTTGTTAAAACTGTGAAGCACATAATAAACAATATATATGCATAAGACTTATAATATGAAAAACAGCAGTATTAGTTTGTCGTCGATTGTGCATTGCTTGCATGCAGTCTCTAAATCCTCTTACTTAAGAGGACATTCTGTGAAAAAAATGCGACAATCTAATGTGGAATTCAATTTTAGGATTTACTAGAATACTGGTATTCTCAATAAAAATACAAAAAAGAAACTCTATAAACCTAAGAGTACCGCTTACTGTGAACATGTTCTGATGATTATTATCTTTTTAATTGTGAATATTAGTTTGGTCTTTACTGTCAAATATACGCTACTGCGACCAACTAGTTTTGAGGACCTACGTAAGAGTGAATGCATGTAGGTGACTGTTTAATTGCATATATTCTAGCTATTTGTCATTTTTAGCTACTAGTACTACTGCAATTTCTTGGTAAAAGTAATTTGCTTCGCAACATGATTTTCAGCCTTATTTTATTTTATTTCATTTCTAATAGTAACTTATTTTATTTCTCCGTATTATTCCTATTATGATAAACTAAATTGTTCCTTTTGTGATAAAAGTGAAATCTTATAAGTGATGTGCTTTGACCTTACTGCGTTTATAATTTTTCTGCTCGTTTCACACGTTCTGTTCTCACATTTAGAGACTCGCTGGTGGGGAGTGGTTTACAGCTCGAGTTTCATCATGTGGTCTGTTTCATGTTGCTTATCCAAGTGCTCCAGAAGCATTAAAAAATGAACTACGAACAATATACAGACAGTTGTGTCAAGATGACATGCCAATGGTTAGGAGATCTGCTGCAACAAACCTGGGGAAATTTGCTGCTACTGTTGAATCAGCCCATTTGAAGAGTGAAATCATGGCTATATTTGAGGAACTGACACAGGATGGTATGTATGCGTTTCACTTTTTGGTCATTTAGTTATTTAGTTACATCCTACCCATTATTTTTTGGTTACAGGTTATTGTCAAATTATATTTTCCAATTTATTAACTCCATTTTTTTAATCGAAAGATATAATCTAGTTGATTAGCTAGATATTTATTCTTTTGTATGCTTCATTTAATCACCAAATATATGATTGTTCTCTACATCTTGTGATTTATTAAACAGTTAATTCAACATAGGCCTCAATGATAAGATGGGCAAATTAAAAGATGTTGGGATGAAGTTGGTACTATATCTAAATGCAATTGCTCACATTTATCCTCATGGCCAAAACTAAAGGAAAAGAATCAAGACTAATCTACTGCTGGAATTGATGATTGAATGTTTCTAACTGAATTCCTGATTCAGTTTGTTTCACAAGGAAACCTGTGAAGTTCATTTTAGTGTTTCCAAATAACAAATATTTGTTAGGTATTTCATGAGGTTCTAACCTCTAATTGTTTCTTGCGTATGCAATTGAACCTGTAAAGGTTTCTACATGTCAGTGTGAAATATAAAATTGCTCTGGTTCATTTTTTGTGGTCAGTCATATGTTCTCAAATTTATCTTCATTTCAGACCAAGATTCTGTTCGGTTGTTGGCTGTTGAGGGTTGTGGAGCTCTAGGAAAGTTGTTGCAGCCCCAGGATTGTGTGGCACATATTCTACCTGTTATTGTTAATTTCTCACAGGTAAAATCATATTTTATAAATGATAACAAATATTTCTTAATCAGGAGCTCTTTTGAATCTCCTCTCTGTGTTACTAAGTGGGCATGATTTGTTTGAGGTATATGATACTCTTAAATGAACTGTGTAAGTTTTTTTTTTTGAAAGTTTTATGCAAAATGAAACTTAAAAGGATCTGATGCTTTTTACAAGAAAATTTAATTAATGACACTTGAATCTTAGTATTTCTTTTATATTTATATTTTATATTATATGTATGTTTGTATCTATACATAAAGACTCTTGAATCGTAGTTGCTATTATTTCAGGACATATGAGCTTAAGTTTTCTTTTCCGCCACTGCAAATAGATTTATAAAAAAACTAAATTTGTGTTCTATTTATTTATTCATGATTTTGCTTACTCGTTTGTCTTATCAGTTGAGGATTTATTGCAATATGGTATGTTTTGGTCATCATGCATGACAAGATTTTAACAATATATTCTGCTAAAAACAGGACAAGTCTTGGCGTGTTCGTTACATGGTTGCAAACCAATTATATGACCTATGTGAAGCTGTTGGTCCTGAGCATACCAGGTAATAGCCACTTTTACATTCTGGAATGGTCATATTGTTGTTTGTTTCCATATTTCTATCAATAACTGCGATCCATAGCCAGATCTTTTTTCTTCATAATTTTTACATAATTCTCTTATGTCCTTGCTAATCCACTCTCCCTCTTTGAAAAATCTTATACGGGTGTTGAGATTGTTATCTTCTTTTTATGATTCAATCGTTCGACTCTTTTTCTTCCTGCTGTTAATTTTGTTTGCCTATTGACTTTATTGATATTTTATCAAGATAAGTTGTTGTGCTTGATGTATAATCTATGCTTAAATTGATGTTTGATGTTTTCAGGTCAGATGTAGTGCCTGCATATGTTCGGCTACTTCGTGATAATGAAGCTGAAGTACGTATAGCTGCAGCAGGAAAAGTTACGAAGATTTGCCGAATTTTGAATCCAGAACTTGCAATCCAGCATATTCTTCCTTGTGTAAAGGTATATATATGCTAGAAATAATTAGTTTATTTAGCACTATTTTCCTTTCATATTACATCTTTGTGTTACTGTTCCATACAACAAATGTTGTTCATCTACTTGGTAGTGGCTCAGTTATTAAATACACTTGCCTATTGTAGGAACTGTCGTCAGATTCATCTCAGCATGTTCGTTCTGCTTTGGCTACAGTAATAATGGGAATGGCACCAGTTTTAGGGAAGGTAATAAATCTTTTTTGGTAATTTTGTTGTTACACAGATGAAAGTCATAGTCATCCCGTTCACTTGTGCCAAGTTGTAGATGAATTAGTTTACATGACATTTGTAAGCAATATTAAACATGCAAACCAGATTATGACAATAGCATAATTTTGAGTTGAACTAGTATTTTCACCTCTTTTTGTCCTGGTCTTTCTTTCTGACATAAGCTGTAAGATGGTGTAATCCGGGCTTATTACTGATGATTGGTTTTGTGTTCTCACATATATGACTATAGTTACGTACAACAATCTTATAGTGTCTTCTACATCTTGATTTGTATGTTTATGTGTTTATCTTGTAAATTGAAGTGCCTTCCTTGATAGATGGTTGTCTGTGCAAAGAGAGTGGTGACATTCTCTATTAATGGCATTCATAATATTGCTGTCAATAGAGATGAACATTTTTTTATTATAAGAAACCTAATAATAAAGATAGAGAATATTATGCATCACCAGAATTAATTTGTTCATGTTTGTGATTGAAAATTCTTTGTTTTCATGTTGATCATAGAGGGCAATATTCCCTAAGTTTCTGTTGCTATGTTAATGATTGTGCATGTAACTGGACAGTTTTATTTATTTATTTTAAATGCCTATTTCTCTCTAGGTACTTACTTATTTTCTGCTTATTTTTGCAGGATGCAACAATAGAGCTACTGCTGCCTATTTTCCTCTCTCTTCTAAAGGATGAATTTCCTGATGTTCGACTGAATATTATAAGCAAGCTTGACCAAGTCAACCAGGTTTGTTAAACTTTAAAATTTTGACTGTCACATATGCTTTCATATCTCTCTTTATCCCTTCCATTTCATTGTTTAAGTGTTGAAAATTGTTAGAAAATACAAAGCTTAGAGAAGAATAACAAAAATTCCTCTAAAACAAAAATTTCTCTAAAATTTTTCAACTTTCACATATTTGTATGGTTTGTATTGTTTATGCAAATTGATCATTTTATGTTATTTTAACTAAAATGTATTTATATGTGTATGATGCATTTGTTGCTTGGCTGGATTACTCATTGTCTGAATTTTAAGTATGACCAATGCTAGTTGTTAGAACTCTTGTGCTTCAAACATATTGTCCACTTTCCCTTCTTCAATTAGGAAAAGAAAGAAAAAAATAATAATAATCATGGGTTAATTGCTAAACAGGGCTTCTCTAAGAAATATAGCAAAACCCTAATGTTTTTTTCTTATCTAGCAAAGTTCAACATTAATAGACAAAAATACTCTCATTCAGACAAGTTACTAGGCAGCTTTCGAACTTACTAAAGTTTAATCACATACACTAGATAGGCACCAGTTGTGTTAGACAAGTGTCTAGCATGCTCAACAGGCATCTAGCAGACTTGCTAGACAAGCATCGAATGAAGCTAGATAACGTGCGCTTGACAGGCATCTAGTATGCTTGATGGAGCAAATTGTCTAAATGGACATATATTTGTCACTTAATGTTGATCTTGGCTAACCAATAAAAGAAAATTATGGTTTTGCTATTTCTTTAAAAATAAAAATAAAATAATTTAAAAAAAAAAATCTTCTTGGTTATTGGTTATTTTCAAAAGAAAAATGATAGAAAGTAAAAATTGGAGGTTGGTTGTATTTTAAGAAGGTGGGGGTAATACTTAGACAAATAGAGGGATGGGGAATGGAAGGGGGTGATACAGTCTAGAGTTAGTAGGAATTAGTGTGCTATATAAAACTATTTCTAGATTGCAATAGTTTCCCAAAGTATCTTTATTCTTATTTAAACCTGATGGTTGTTTTAGCTGTAGAAACTAGTATTGTTTGTATGTGTCCCTAAGGGTGTGCTTTTATTTGAATGTATTTTTGTTAACTTGCCTGTTCCTGTAGGTGATTGGAATTGATCTGCTATCGCAATCTCTATTGCCAGCAATTGTAGAGCTTGCAGAGGATAGACACTGGAGGGTTCGACTTGCAATAATTGAATACATACCACTATTGGCAAGTCAACTGGGTGTAGGGTTCTTTGATGATAAGCTTGGTGCCCTTTGCATGCAATGGTTAAAAGATAAGGTATGAAGATCTGGGTAGTTTAAGCTTAGAGTAAACATAGTATGAAATTTGTTCTCTCTTTCTCTCTCTATTTTATTTGATTGATAATTTTGTCACATACTTGCCTTTTCCTCTATTAATATGAAGATCTGTTAATTTGTATTTCTTTTGAATTTCACTTTTTCCTTCTTTTTTTTTTCTCTATATATATTTTTAAATCTGTCTCTATCATAACGGTGTTGGTATACCCATTTGTGGTTCAAGTTATTACATTCCAGCATCGCACAAAGGAGGATGTATGTTTTTATTTAATTACTTCAATTCTCTATTCTGGTTTGTTAGAGCATCGCCATGAAAAATTTTGCAGTTAAATTAAAATTGTAATATCACTTTGCCTAGTAACTGGTATTGATTGTAGGTTTATTCGATTCGTGATGCTGCTGCCAATAACGTGAAACGTCTTGCAGAAGAATTTGGCCCAGATTGGGCAATGCAACACATAGTTCCACAGGTATGTCTGTTTCTATTTCACATTGATTTGGCTTGTAATTCTTCACCTTCTACTTAGAAAAGTTGACATTATAATATGGATATGAGGAAGAATTTAAGCAAAATGCGTTGGAAGTTGTGAGTCTCATGATTATTACTGTCACATTTGTCTTACGAACCACGGAGAAAAAACTTGAGAATGGTTTTTGGAGGTTAACTGCTGAGGTTTTTTTTAATGAATTTTGTATTTATATTCTGTTCTGAATGGCTGTCACAGACTTTGTAATTTGTTGACAGGTTTTGGAGATGATTAACAACCCACATTATTTGTATCGAATGACCATTCTACACGCAATTTCTCTGATTGCCCCTGTTATGGGCTCTGAAATTACATGTTCAAAGCTTCTGCCTGTGGTCATTAATGCATCAAAAGATAGGTATAGTAGTCAGATCTAAAATTAAAACCTGTCATTTAGTAGTTATTTGTTTGTTGCCTATAACTAGGACTAGAAGACTGAGACTGACATGTCACAGGGTACCAAACATCAAATTCAATGTGGCAAAGGTGTTGCAGTCACTTATTCCTATAGTTGATCAATCTGTAAGTAATAGTTTTTACTGTGATTTTTGTGCCTGAAAGCATCATAATTTTTATTCTTCAGAATTGTACTTGTGATTTTCTTACAGGTGTAGATTGAATCATAAATGCAGTGATGACGAATTTGGGTATCACTAATTGTTGTTGATAAAAATAGTTTGCTTTATGTTGAATTATCGGGGCTAACCTCAAGAATATTTACGCGTAATAGCTAGATAGTATTCCAGGGACTTCTTGACCTTATATTTGCTAGTATTTCAAGTCTTCCTCCTTTTTCTATGAAAGACTCAGATCATTAGGGGAAATATTTAAAAGAGTATCTGTCCTCAAAATGACATTATTTGCCTCATTAATTAGTGCAGTGAATTTCACATGCACAAGGGTATCTCGTTTTGCCATGTACGTTCAATTATTGAGCCCACTCATCATAAATTTAAGCATCATGTCGTTGGGGACTCCTAATGGAGCTTGTTCTTAAATCATTTCTTACAAAATATCTGGGGAAAACTAATAGTTATATTATCTTATGTTTCATCTTCTGGATTATAATTGAGAGTGGTTCTTGAATGATGCAGGTAGCTGAGAAGACGATTCGCCCCTGTTTGGTTGAGCTGAGTGAGGATCCAGATGTTGATGTTAGATTTTTTGCGAGCCAAGCACTACAGACGAGTGACCAGGTCATGATGTCCAGCTAGATTGATGTTGTAATTAGAATTACCCTTGCCCATTTTCCTTCTTTTTCCATTCCAATTCAGGATGCAGATATATTTATTTTCTTACTAACGTCTAAAGCTCCTTGTAATCAAGACAATATCTTGCCTCTTGATACAGTGAATTCATTTTTCACCCCTGGTCCAGTAAATGTCTTAGCATTCACCTACAACTAGATTTTATTATCACTCGTTAATGCCATATCTGGATTTACCGTCTCTCTCCCACATGCTTGTGAATGTCTTCGTGTTTTGTTAAGCCACCTGTCGTATAAAAAAAAAAAATTAGAGGAAATAACCACATGGAGGGATTGTTTTGATATTATTAGGTTTAATGTCTTATTTTCTTACTTTCAAAGTTTAACCCTGAATAACAAAACTACCTTTCTAGATGGGATGAAAAGTGTTGAGGTATTTTTTGACGGATAGACAAATATTGACATGTATTGCATTTGTTGACCTATGATGTTTGATGGGTGAATCACCTATCAACTTATATGTTTAATGGGTAAGATGTCTTATCAATTTGTTAATTTGTTAGTTGGTTAGATAATAAAAAAATTAGAGTTAATTTTCAAGCATATTTTTTTTTTTTTTTTTTGAAGTTGATTGTGTATGTAATTATCCTTAAAAAAGATGATATAATTAAAAGGAATATGAATAAATGTCATAGGGCAAAAAATTATGAGGAATCTGAAGGACTTAAATGGTAATGTACAGTGCACAAAGCACCTTTAGTCATATGGATTTATTTTTCTTATAGAAGGCACGTGGTTTGATAAAAATGTATTCAGGAATTGAAATGGGAATGATATATTCCCATTTTAATTATCTAATTAAAAAAATAATTTTTGAAATAGGAATATCATTATCTTAAGAAAGAGAATTAATCATTTTTTTATTAATTGGTTTTGATTCTTAACCGATATCAAAATAAAAATCACATAATTTACTATTTTATATTAGAAGAAAAAAAGAAAAAAATAATCTCACGCTATTATAGTACGGTAAAATCTTTTCTATCTTTATCGTAATTTTTATCTTAAATATAAGTATTTTTATTATAAATTTCTTTTTCTTGATTATATTTTTTTCTATTATTTGTTTTATTTATTTATTTTTTGTTATCTAGATCAATTTATCTATATCTATATAATCAATATTTCTTTCTATTATATTTGTTTTTTAATTGAACGATGACAAAAATTTTATGTTATTGTTATTTCTTTTGAATAATCCTTTTGTATTTAATTTGTTTGTCTTATATTATTATCCTCTTGTTTGGGTTGTCTTGAGTTTATTTTTTCTTTAATTAATTTTTTACTATAGAGTAGATTCATAGTTTAATTTTTATTATCCTCTTGTTTAGGTTTGTAGTTAACAAAAGTTTATATTATCCGCATTTGAATCCAGTTAAATTCATTGTATTTTATGTGTTAAATTTATATTATAGTTAAATAAAAAAGTTTACATATTACATGTAGCCTGATGGTAATACACCAAAAAAGTGGTATAAGGGTTTGAGTTCGAATGCTATGAACTTTAATATTTTTCAGAATTTGATGTGTTAAATATATATTATACAATAAATAAAAAAGTTTACATAATATAGAGTAAAAGAAGGTGTGGCCTAGTGGTAATACTGCCAAAAAAAAAAAAAAGAGTAGAAGTCTGGGTTCAAATTTGATAAAGTGTAATTGTTTTGTGAATTATCGGGTCGGGTCAGGTTTAAGGTTTTCATTGTAAAACACAACAACCAACCCAAAACTGATGGGTTGAAATTTATTAACCCAATATTGGGTTAGCCCATTACGAAATCCGATCAAAACAAGATGGTCGGGTTGAACCCGATGGATTGGTTCAGGTCAGGTAATTTTGCCCATCCTTACGCAGCACAACTCCCATCACAACTCCAAACCCACGTTGGCTGGTGACGAGTATGGTGGTTCGAAGATGTTGGGGGAGGTGGCCATGCATCGGTGTATCGAAAACGATAGAGTGAAAGGGGTGGTAGAGCAAAGGGGATGATGATAGTCCCAGTTTAAAGGATTTTGGTATGTTTAGGTTTGAGAGGAAACGCTAGGTTTGGGTTTGAGAGAAGGTTGAAGATAAGGATATTTTTGTCATAACATTAGGAGTGGGTAGGTAAATTATATGAATTAATAAGGTTGGTTATTTTTTAAATGACCACCTTAATTGGTAATTAACAAAATACCCCAAATTATGAGGAGGTTTACAAAAATATCTCACCAGGCCATTTTCTTTTATTTACCTATCCAAAAAAACCTAATCAGATAAAAATGCCCTTTCTCTATGTCTTCACTTTCTATTTTTCAAATTTTTAATCACACTCTCAATATTGTTTGGATTTGGGTTTAAGATTATTTTGTTTGATATAGGTATTGTTCTTAAACTTGTTTGAGATAGATATTATTATTGTATTGTTGTTTGAAATGATATTGAGTTTTTTATTGAGATAAATGATTTATTTGAAATGGGGATTATTGGAGTAGTGAAGTAGTTTGATTAATTTTGGAGTGTTAAAATAATCAAAATCCTGTTAGAAAAAACGTAGAAATGGCTGAAAAAACCCAGGAATAGCCAAAAAACACCCAAAAAATGTTGATTTTTTTTTTTTTTTGTGATTCAGACATTAAGACCGCACGATTCTGTCAGGACAGTATGATCCGAATAGTTGGACTGTATGGTCCAAACCATGGGACCATACGTAATTTTTGGTGACTTTTCTAGAGGTTGGGTTTTCCAGCATCGTTTTCGACAAAATTTGATTTTTTTTTGCAACATTTTCAATGATTTCTAATGACTTTTTCAGTTACTTTTTCGACGATTTTCTTATTTTTCGATGACTTTAGCCATTGTCGGTATATTAAGGGGTATTTTGGTCAAATTATTATTTTTTTGGATCGGTACACAAATATATTTGTCTAATGAGATACTTTTAAAGGCCCCATAATTTTGAATATTTAGGTTAATTTCGCGACCTCTTATTGGGTGGAATATAGTTTACTAATTTAATTAAAAAAAAAAACTAATCGAAATTGGAAAAGAATTTTTTACCCTATGATATTTTTTTCTTTAGTTTTATCCCAAAAATAAAAAATAAAATTCTTTCGGTTCTCCTCCACCCAGAATTGCATGCACTTCTTCCTTTCAAACCCTAGCCATCTCGCGTAGGTATGGTGGTCACCGGTATGGATGTCGTTGGCTATGGCTAGACTCCTCTGTCTACAAAGCAAAACCATCACTCAAATAAATCCCACCAGCTAACAATTACTAGTCTAACTTGCATAAAAACTGAATGCCCATTTGAGACAATGAATTGCAGGAGTAAAAGGAAGAGAGAAAAGACTAGATTAGGTTGAAAGAAGGTTGTTTGGTGGTTAAAGTGCATTGAAAATTGAAGTTTCTTCCACCACCATCTTCATCGTCTCAAAGGCCTGGCTAATCTAGCCCTTTCCGCCGCCATCTTCACCTTCTCAAACGCCTGGTTCATCTCCTCTTTTAGAAACATTTCAATCAAAATAAGTTATGGTTTTGTTTGAGTGGTGCGAATCTTGATGGGAAATAACCCAAAATGGCCATATTCAAGGGGGGTCTTTGAAAAATAACCCACCTTCAATGTTTCTCTCATTCACCTAGCCTCCAAACAGTAACATTCCCCTTGTACCCCCGTTTTACTGTGACTTCACCCATTATTTTTTTTTTAAAAGTCAGTTATTATTTTTTGGCATACAGTGACCTCACCACTCTCCCTCTCTCTCACACTAAGTTCGCAAGCTGTCGTTCGTCTCTCCTCTCGAAAAAATCTCACCCTCTCACCTCAGCTGACGATCGGACGAAGGTAGTCACACATTGAAGGAAATAGACATCTTCCGGCCAGAACCACATCGATGAACTCGCAGTTATCTTCACGTCTCGTCGGTGAACGTGTACAGTGAGTAATAATTTTTTAAAAGAAATTAGCCTGTTTACTGTATCGGTATGCACATGTAGGCTGTTTGCGTCATTGGGGTGTTAGAATGCTGTTCAGTGTCTTTGTTTTGGTGAAAAAAGCTGGCTTTTCGTGATGAACTGCATCGTCGGAATGCTGTCATCTTGTCGGAGAAGACGCGACGAAGTGTCAGTTCACGTGGAGACTGGACGGACATTTGTAAACGTCGGTGATGAAAGTGTTGGTTCACGATGAGTGCGACCGACATTTTGAAGTGTCGTCTCACAATTTGTTAGACCGACACTTTAAATTGTCGGACCAAATCCATGCGGGAACCGACACTCTAAAACCCGACGTTTACGAATGTTGGTCTATGCATAACATGTACCAAATAACGAATCACTCGCCGTGGGTTAAAATGACAGTTCACTCACCAGTAGGATTAAATGACAGTTCACTCACTAGTAGGATTAAATGACGATTCACTCACCATAGGATTAAATGACGGTTCACTCACCAGTAGGATTAAATGACGGTTCACTCAGCAGTAGGTATAAATGACGGTTCACTCACCAGTAGGTATAAATGACGGTTCACTCACCAGTAAGTTTAAATGACGGTTCACTCACCAGTAGCATTAATGACGGTTCACTCACCAGTAGGCATTAATGACGGTTCACTCACCAGTAGGCATTAATGGTGAGTATGTCGGTCTATTGGTTGTGTAAACAAACGATGGTTCAATAGTCAGTAAATGGAATTTAGATTATAATTTATGTTTTATTTGTTCATTAGAATCAACGGTTTTTGGTAAGTCTGTAATGAACTATTTCTCTGACTCT